>JAPZIH010000974.1:0-87558 GCA_027410445.1 Discoglossus pictus
GCGGGCCCCATATAACACTCTGATTCCCTGTAGTACTTCATCTATATAACACTGTAATACCTGCAGGATCCCATATAACACTGATTCCCTGTAGTACTGTCTCTATATAACACTGTAATACCTGCAGGATCCCATAACACTCTGATTCCCTGTAGTACTGTCTCTATATAACACTGTAATACCTGCAGGGCCCCATATAACACTCTGATTCCCTGTGTACTGTCTCTATATAACACTGTAATACCTGCAGGACCCATATAACACTCTGATTCCCTGTAGTACTGTCTCTATATAACACTGTAATACCTGCAGGATCCCATTAACACTCTGATTCCCTGTAGTAATGTCTCTATATAACACTGTAATACCTGCAGGGCCCCATAACACTCTGATTCCCTGTAGTACTGTCTCTATATAACACTGTAATACTGCAGGACCCATATAACACTCTGATTCCCTGTAGTACTGTCTCTATATATAACACTGTAATACCTGCAGGTCCCATATAACACTCTGATTCTGTAGTACTGTCTCTATATAACACTGTAATACCTGCAGGACCCCATTAAACACTCTGATTCCCTGTAGTACTGTCTCTATATAACACTGTAATACACTGCAGGGTCCCATATAACACTCTGATTCCCTGTAGTACTGTCTCTATATAACACTGTAATACCTGCAGGGTCCCATATAACACTCTGATTCCCTGTTAGTACTGTCTCTATTAACACTGTAATACCTGCAGGACCCCATATACACTCTGATTCCCTGTAGTACTGTCTATATATAAACACTGTAATACCTGCAGGACCCCATATAACACTCTGATTCTCTGTAGTACTGTCTCTATTAAACACTGTAATACCTGCAGGCCCATATAACACTCTGATTCTCTGTAGTACTGTCTCTATAACACTGTAATACCTGCAGGACCCCATATAACACTCTGATTCTCTGTAGTACTGTCTCTATATAACACTGTAATACCTGCAGGGTCCCATATAACACTCTGATTCCCTGTAGTACTGTCTCTATATAAACTGTAATACCTGCGACCCCATTATAACACTCTGATTCCCTGTAGTACTGTCTCTATATACACTGTAATACCTGCAGGGTCCCATATAACACTCTGATTCCCTGTAGTACTGTCTCTATATAACACTGTAATACCTGCAGGGCCCATATAACACTCTGATTCCCTGTAGTACTGTCTCTATATAACACTGTAATACCTGCAGGATCCCATATAACACTCTGATTCCCTGTAGTACTGTCTCTATATAACACTGTAATACCTGCAGGTCCCATATAACACTCTGATTCCCTGTAGTACTGTCTCTATATAACACTGTAATACCTGCAGGACCCCATATAACACTCTGATTCCCTGTAGTACTGTCTCTATATAACACTGTAATACCTGCGGGACCCCATTAACACTCTGATTCCCTGTAAGTACTGTCTCTATAACACTGTAATACCTGCAGGACCCATATAACACTCTGATTCCCTGTAGTACTGTCTCTATATAACACTGTAATACCTGCAGGACCCCATATAACACTCTGATTCCCTGTAGTACTGTCTCTATATAACACTGTATACCTGCAGGGATCCCATATAACACTCTGATTCTCTGTAGTACTGTCTCTATATAACACTGTAATACCTGCAGGACCCCATATAACACTCTGATTCTCTGTAGTACTGTCTCTATATAACACTGTAATACCTGCAGGATCCCATATAACACCTGATTCTCTGTAGTACTGTCTCTATTAACACTGTAATACCTGCAGGGTCCCATATAACACTCTGATTCTCTGTAGTACTGTCTCTATATACTCTTAATACCTGCAGGGTCCCATATAACACTCTGATTCCCTGTAGTACTGTCTCTTATATAACACTGTAATACCTGCAGGGCCCCATATAACACTCTGATTCCCTGTGTACTGTCTCTATATAACACTGTAATACCTGCAGGCCCCATATAACACTCTGATTCTCTGTAGTACTGTCTCTATATAACACTGTAATACCTGCAGGATCCCCATATAACACTCTGATTCCTGTAGTACTGTCTCTATATAACACTGTAATACCTGCAGGACCCCATATAACACTCTGATTCCCTGTAGTACTGTCTCTATATAACACTGTAATAACTGCAGGACACCCATATAACACTCTGATTCTCTGTAGTACTGTCTCTATATAACACTGTAATACCTGCAGGCCCCATATAACACTCTGATTCCCTGTAGTACTGTCTCTATATAACACTGTAATACCTGCAGGGTCCCATATAACACTCTGATTCCCTGTAGTACTGTCTCTATATAACACTGTAATACCTGCAGGACCCCATATAACACTCTGATTCCCTGTAGTACTGTCTCTATATAACACTGTAATACCTGCAGGACCCCATATAACACTCTGATTCCTGTAGTACTGTCTCTATATAACACTGTAATACCTGCAGGACCCCTATAACACTCTGATTCCCTGTAGTACTGTCTCTATATAACACTGTAATACCTGCAGGGTCCCATATAACACTCTGATTCCCTGTAGTACTGTCTCTATATAACACTGTAATACCTGCAGGATCCCATATAACACTCTGATTCCCTGTAGTACTGTCTCTATATAACACTTGTAATACCTGCAGGGCCCCATATAACACTCTGATTCTCTGTAGTACTGTCTCTATATAACACTGTAATACCTGCAGGGTCCCATATAACACTCTGATTCCTGTGTACTGTCTCTATAACACTGTAATACTGCAGGATCCCATATAACACTCTGATTCTCTGTAGTACTGTCTCTATATAACACTGTAATACCTGCAGGGCCCATCTAACACTCTGATTCCCTGTAGTACTGTCTATATATAACACTGTAATACCTGCAGGGTCCCATATAACACTCTGATTCCCTGTAGTACTGTCTCTATATAACACTGTAATACCTGCAGGATCCATATAACACTCTGATTCCTGTAGTACTGTCTCTATATAACACTGTAATACCTGCTGGACCCCATATAACACTCTGATTCCCTGTAGTACTGTCTCTATATAACACTGTAATACCTGCAGGACCCCATATAACACTCTGATTCCCTGTAGTACTGTCTCTATATAACACTGTAATACCTGCAGGATCCCATATAACACTCTGATTCCCTGTAGTACTGTCTCTATATAACACTGTAATACCTGCAGGACCCCATATAACACTCTGATTCCCTGTAGTACTGTCTCTATATAACACTGTAATACCTGCAGGACCCCATATAACACTCTGATTCCCTGTAGTACTGTCTCTATATAACACTGTAATACCTGCAGGGTCCCATATAACACTCTGATTCCCTGTAGTACTGTCTCTATATAACATGTAATACCTGCAGGATCCCATATAACACTCTGATTCTGTAGTACTGTCTCTATATAACACTGTAAATACCTGCAGGCCCATATAACACTCTGATTCCCTGTAGTACTGTCTCTATATAACACTGTAATACCTGCAGGACCCCATATAACACTCTGATTCCCTGTAGTACTGTCTCTATATAACACTGTAATACCTGCAGGACCCCATATAACACTCTGATTCCCTGTAGTACTGTCTCTATAATACTGTAATACCTGCAGGGCCCCATATAACACTCTGATTCCTGTAGTACTGTCTATATATAACACTGTAATACCTGCAGGACCCCATATAACACTCTGATTCCCTGTAGTACTGTCTCTATATAACACTGTAATACTGCAGGGTCCCATATAACACTCTGATTCCCTGTAGTACTGTCTCTATAACACTGTAATACCTGCAGGATCCCATATAACACTCTGATTCCCTGTAGTACTGTCTCTATATAACACTGTAATACCTGCAGGATCCCATATAACACTCTGATTCCCTGTAGTACTGTCTCTATATAACACTGTAATACCTGCAGGACCCCATATAACACTCTGATTCTGTAGTACTGTCTCTATATAACACTGTGATACCTGCAGGGTCCCATATAACACTCTGATTCCCTGTGTACTGTCTCTATATAACACTGTAATACCTGCAGGACCCCATATAACACTCTGATTCCCTGTAGTACTGTCTCTATATAACACTGTAATACCTGCAGGACCCATATAACACTCTGATTCCCTGTAGTACTGTCTCTATATAACACTGTAATACCTGCAGGACCCCATATAACACTCTGATTCCCTGTAGTACTGTCTCTATATAACACTGTAATACCTGCAGGACCCATATAACACTCTGATCCCTGTAGTACTGTCTCTATATAACACTGTAATACCTGCAGGATCCCAATAACACTCTGATTCCTGTAGTACTGTCTCTATATAACACTGTAATACCTGCAGGACCCCATATAACACTCTGATTCCCTGTAGTACTGTCTCTATATAACACTGTAATACCTGCAGGATCCCATATAACACTCTGATTCTCTGTAGTACTGTCTCTATATAACACTGTAATACCTGCAGGACCCCATATAACACTCTGATTCCTGTAGTACTGTCTCTATATAACACTGTAATACCTGCAGGACCCATATAACACTCTGATTCCCTGTAGTACTGTCTCTATATAACACTGTAATACCTGCAGGACCCATATAACACTCTGATTCCCTGTAGTACTGTCTCTCTATAACACTGTAATACCTGCAGGGTCCCATATAACACTCTGATTCCCTGTAGTACTGTCTATATATAACACTGTAATACCTGCAGGTCCCATATAACACTCTGATTCCCTGTAGTACTGTCTCTATATAACACTGTAATACCTGAGGACCCCATATAACACTCTGATTCCCTTTAGTACTGTCTCTATATAACACGGTAATACCTGCAGGACCCCATATAACACTCTGATTCCTGTAGTACTGTCTCTATATAACACTGTAATACCTGCAGGATCCCATATAACACTCTGATTCCTGTAGTACTGTCTCTATATAACACTGTAATACCTGCAGGACCCCATATAACACTCTGATTCTCTGTAGTACTGTCTCTATATAACACTGTAATACCTGCAGGGTCCCATATAACACTCTGATTCCCTGTAGTACTGTCTCTATATAACACTGTAATACCTGCAGGATCCCATATAACACTCTGATTCCCTGTAGTACTGTCTCTATATAACACTGTAATACCTGCAGGACCCCATATAACACTCTGATTCCCTGTAGTACTGTCTCTATATAACACTGTAATACCTGCAGGACCCCATATAACACTCTGATTCCTGTAGTACTGTCTCTATATAACACTGTAATACCTGCAGCAGGACCCCATATAACACTCTGATTCTCTGTAGTACTGTCTCTATATAACACTGTAATACCTGCAGGGTCCCATATAACACTCTGATTCCCTGTAGTACTGTCTCTATATAACACTGTAATACCTGCAGGGTCCCATATAACACTCTGATTCCCTGTAGTACTGTCTCTATATAACACTGTAATACCTGCAGGATCCCATATAACACTCTGATTCCCTGTAGTACTGTCTCTATATAACACTGTAATACCTGCAGGATCCCATATAACACTCTGATTCCCTGTAGTACTGTCTCTATAAACTCTGTAATACCTGCAGGACCCCATATAACACTCTGATTCCCTGTAGTACTGTCTCTATATAACACTGTAATACCTGCAGGATCCCATATAACACTCTGATTCTCTGTAGTACTGTCTCTATATAACACTGTAATACCTGCAGGAACCCATATAACACTCTGATTCCCTGTAGTACTGTCTCTATATACACTGTAATACCTGCAGGACCCATATAACACTCTGATTCCCTGTAGTACTGTCTCTATATAACACTGTAATACCTGCAGGTCCCATATAACACTCTGATTCTCTGTAGTACTGTCTCTATAACACTGTAATACCTGCAGGTCCCATATAACACTCTGATTCCCTGTAGTACTGTCTCTATATAACACTGTAATACCTGCAGGGTCCCATATAACACTCTGATTCTCTGTAGTACTGTCTCTATATAACACTGTAATACCTGCAGGATCCCATATAACACTCTGATTCCCTGTAGTACTGTCTCTATATAACACTGTAATACCTGCAGGCTCCATATAACACTCTGATTCCTGTAGTACTGTCTCTATATAACACTGTAATACCTGCAGGGTCCCATATAACACTCTGATTCCCTGTAGTACTGTCTCTATATAACACTGTAATACCTGCAGGGTCCCATATAACACTCTGATTTCTGTAGTACTGTCTCTATATAACACTGTAATACCTGCAGGTCCCATATAACACTCTGATTCCCTGTAGTACTGTCTCTATATAACACTGTAATACCTGCAGGTCCCATATAACACTCTGATTCTCTGTAGTACTGTCTCTATATAACACTGTAATACCTGCAGGACCCCATATAACACTCTGATTCCCTGTAGTACTGTCTCTATATAACACTGTAATACCTGCAGGACCCCATATAACACTCTGATTCCCTGTAGTACTGTCTCTATATAACACTGTAATACCTGCAGGATCCCATATAAACACTCTGATTCCCTGTAGTACTGTCTCTATATAACACTGTAATACCTGCAGGGTCCCATATAACACTCTGATTCTGTAGTACTGTCTCTATATAACACTGTAATACCTGCAGTACCCCATATAACACTCTGATTCTCTGTAGTACTGTCTCTATATAACACTGTAATACCTGCAGGGCCCCATATAACACTCTGATTCTCTGTAGTACTGTCTCTATATAACACTGTAATACCTGCAGGACCCCATATAACACTCTGATTCTCTGTAGTACTGTCTCTATATAACACTGTAATACCTGCAGGACCCCATATAACACTCTGATTCCCTGTAGTACTGTCTCTATATAACACTGTAATACCTGCAGGGTCCCATATAACACTCTGATTCCTGTAGTACTGTCTCTATATAACACTGTAATACCTGCAGGACCCATATAACACTCTGATTCCCTGTAGTACTGTCTCTATATAACACTGTAATACCTGCAGGGTCCCATATAACACTCTGATTCTCTGTAGTACTGTCTCTATATAACACTGTAATACCTGCAGGGTCCCATATAACACTCTGATTCCCTGTAGTACTGTCTCTATATAACACTGTAATACCTGCAGGGACCCCATATAACACTCTGATTCTCTGTAGTACTGTCTCTATATAACACTGTAATACCTGCAGGTCCCATATAACACTCTGATTCCCTGTAGTACTGTCTCTATATAACACTGTAATACCTGCAGGACCCCATATAACACTCTGATTCCCTGTAGTACTGTCTCTATATAACACTGTAATACCTGCAGGGCCCCATATAACACTCTGATTCCCTGTAGTACTGTCTCTATATAACACTGTAATACCTGCAGGACCCATATAACACTCTGATTCCCTGTAGTACTGTCTCTATATAACACTGTAATACCTGCAGGACCCCATATAACACTCTGATTCCCTGTAGTACTGTCTCTATATAACACTGTAATACCTGCAGGACCCCATATAACACTCTGATTCCCTGTAGTACTGTCTCTATATAACACTGTAATACCTGCAGGCCCCATATAACACTCTGATTCTCTGTAGTACTGTCTCTATATAACACTGTAATACCTGCAGGACCCCATATAACACTCTGATTCCCTGTAGTACTGTCTCTATATAACACTGTAATACCTGCAGGATCCCATATAACACTCTGATTCCCTGTAGTACTGTCTCTATATAACACTGTAATACCTGCAGGACCCCATATAACACTCTGATTCCCTGTAGTACTGTCTCTATATAACACTGTAATACCTGCAGGACCCCATATAACACTCTGATTCCCTGTAGTACTGTCTCTATATAACACTGTAATACCTGCAGGGCCCCATATAACACTCTGATCCCTGTAGTACTGTCTCTATATAACACTGTAATACCTGCAGGACCCCATATAACACTCTGATTCCCTGTAGTACTGTCTCTATATAACACTGTAATACCTGCAGGGACCCCATATAACACTCTGATTCTCTGTAGTACTGTCTCTATATAACACTGTAATACCTGCAGGACCCATATAACACTCTGATTCCCTGTAGTACTGTCTCTATATAACACTGTAATACCTGCAGGACCCCATATAACACTCTGATTCCTGTAGTACTGTCTCTATATAACACTGTAATACCTGCAGGACCCCATATAACACTCTGATTCCTGTAGTACTGTCTCTATATAACACTGTAATACCTGCAGGCCCCATATAACACTCTGATTCCCTGTAGTACTGTCTCTATATAACACTGTAATACCTGCAGGCCCCATATAACACTCTGATTCCCTGTAGTACTGTCTCTATATAACACTGTAATACCTGCAGGACCCCATATAACACTCTGATTCCCTGTAGTACTGTCTCTATATAACACTGTAATACCTGCAGGATCCCATATAACACTCTGATTCCCTGTAGTACTGTCTCTATATAACACTGTAATACCTGCAGGGTCCCATATAACACTCTGATTCCCTGTAGTACTGTCTCTATATAACACTGTAATACCTGCAGGACCCCATATAACACTCTGATTCCCTGTAGTACTGTCTCTATATAACACTGTAATACCTGCAGGACCCCATATAACACTCTGATTCCCTGTAGTACTGTCTCTATATAACACTGTAATACCTGCAGGACCCCATATAACACTCTGATTCCCTGTAGTACTGTCTCTATATAACACTGTAATACCTGCAGGATCCCATATAACACTCTGATTCCCTGTAGTACTGTCTCTATATAACACTGTAATACCTGCAGGACCCCATATAACACTCTGATTCCCTGTAGTACTGTCTCTATATAACACTGTAATACCTGCAGGACCCATATAACACTCTGATTCCCTGTAGTACTGTCTCTATATAACACTGTAATACCTGCAGGGCCCCATATAACACTCTGATTCCCTGTAGTACTGTCTCTATATAACACTGTAATACCTGCAGGACCCCATATAACACTCTGATTCCCTGTAGTACTGTCTCTATATAACACTGTAATACCTGCAGGACCCCATATAACACTCTGATTCCTGTAGTACTGTCTCTATATAACACTGTAATACCTGCAGGACCCCATATAACACTCTGATTCCCTGTAGTACTGTCTCTATATAACACTGTAATACCTGCAGGACCCCATATAACACTCTGATTCCCTGTAGTACTGTCTCTATATAACACTGTAATACCTGCAGGGTCCCATATAACACTCTGATTCCCTGTAGTACTGTCTCTATATAACACTGTAATACCTGCAGGGCCCATATAACACTCTGATTCCCTGTAGTACTGTCTCTATATAACACTGTAATACCTGCAGGGTCCCATATAACACTCTGATTCCCTGTAGTACTGTCTCTATATAACACTGTAATACCTGCAGGTCCCATATAACACTCTGATTCCCTGTAGTACTGTCTCTATATAACACTGTAATACCTGCAGGGTCCCATATAACACTCTGATTCTGTAGTACTGTCTCTATATAACACTGTAATACCTGCACGATCCCATATAACACTCTGATTCCTGTAGTACTGTCTCTATATAACACTGTAATACCTGCAGGACCCCATATAACACTCTGATTCCCTGTAGTACTGTCTCTATATAACACTGTAATACCTGCAGGATCCCATATAACACTCTGATTCCCTGTAGTACTGTCTCTATATAACACTGTAATACCTGCAGGGTCCCATATAACACTCTGATTCCTGTAGTACTGTCTCTATATAACACTGTAATACCTGCAGGATCCCATATAACACTCTGATTCCTGTAGTACTGTCTCTATATAACACTGTAATACCTGCAGGACCCCATATAACACTCTGATTCCCTGTAGTACTGTCTCTATATAACACTGTAATACCTGCGGACCCCATATAACACTCTGATTCCCTGTAGTACTGTCTCTATATAACACTGTAATACCTGCAGGGTCCCATATAACACTCTGATTCCCTGTAGTACTGTCTCTATATAACACTGTGATTCCCTGTAGTACTGTCTCTATATAACACTGTAATACCTGCAGGACCCCATATAACACTCTGATTCCCTGTAGTACTGTCTCTATATAACACTGTAATACCTGCAGGACCCCATATAACACTCTGATTCCCTGTAGTACTGTCTCTATATAACACTGTAATACCTGCAGGACCCCATATAACACTCTGATTCCTGTAGTACTGTCTCTATATAACACTGTAATACCTGCAGGACCCCATATAACACTCTGATTCTCTGTAGTACTGTCTCTATATAACACTGTAATACCTGCAGGACCCCATATAACACTCTGATTCCCTGTAGTACTGTCTCTATATAACACTGTAATACCTGCAGGTCCCATATAACACTCTGATTCCCTGTAGTACTGTCTCTCTATATAACACTGTAATACCTGCAGGTCCCATATAACACTCTGATTCCTGTAGTACTGTCTCTATATAACACTGTAATACCTGCAGGCCCCATATAACACTCTGATTCCCTGTAGTACTGTCTCTATATAACACTGTAATACCTGCAGGACCCCATATAACACTCTGATTCCCTGTAGTACTGTCTCTATATAACACTGTAATACCTGCAGGACCCCATATAACACTCTGATTCCCTGTAGTACTGTCTCTATATAACACTGTAATACCTGCAGGACCCCATATAACACTCTGATTCCCTGTAGTACTGTCTCTATATAACACTGTAATACCTGCAGGTCCCCATATAACACTCTGATTCTCTGTAGTACTGTCTCTATATAACACTGTAATACCTGCAGGACCCCATATAACACTCTGATTCCCTGTAGTACTGTCTCTATATAACACTGTAATACCTGCAGGGTCCCATATAACACTCTGATTCCCTGTAGTACTGTCTCTATATAACACTGTAATACCTGCAGGTCCCATATAACACTCTGATTCCCTGTAGTACTGTCTCTATATAACACTGTAATACCTGCAGGACCCCATATAACACTCTGATTCCCTGTAGTACTGTCTCTATATAACACTGTAATACCTGCAGGTCCCATATAACACTCTGATTCCCTGTAGTACTGTCTCTATATAACACTGTAATACCTGCAGGACCCCATATAACACTCTGATTCCCTGTAGTACTGTCTCTATATAACACTGTAATACCTGCAGGGCCCCATATAACACTCTGATTCCCTGTAGTACTGTCTCTATATAACACTGTAATACCTGCAGGACCCCATATAACACTCTGATTCCCTGTAGTACTGTCTCTATATAACACTGTAATACCTGCAGGCCCCATATAACACTCTGATTCCCTGTAGTACTGTCTCTATATAACACTGTAATACCTGCAGGTTCCCATATAACACTCTGATTCCCTGTAGTACTGTCTCTATATAACACTGTAATACCTGCAGGGCCCCATATAACACTCTGATTCCCTGTAGTACTGTCTCTATATAACACTGTAATACCTGCAGGGTCCCATATAACACTCTGATTCTCTGTAGTACTGTCTCTATATAACACTGTAATACCTGCAGGGTCCCATATAACACTCTGATTCCCTGTAGTACTGTCTCTATATAACACTGTAATACCTGCAGGCCCCATATAACACTCTGATTCCCTGTAGTACTGTCTCTATATAACACTGTAATACCTGCAGGCCCCATATAACACTCTGATTCCCTGTAGTACTGTCTCTATATAACACTGTAATACCTGCAGGATCCCATATAACACTCTGATTCCCTGTAGTACTGTCTCTATATAACACTGTAATACCTGCAGGTCCCATATAACACTCTGATTCCCTGTAGTACTGTCTCTATATAACACTGTAATACCTGCAGGACCCATATAACACTCTGATTCCCTGTAGTACTGTCTCTATATAACACTGTAATACCTGCAGGACCCCATATAACACTCTGATTCCCTGTAGTACTGTCTCTATATAACACTGTAATACCTGCAGGGTCCCATATAACACTCTGATTCCCTGTAGTACTGTCTCTATATAACACTGTAATACCTGCAGGACCCATATAACACTCTGATTCCCTGTAGTACTGTCTCTATATAACACTGTAATACCTGCAGGACCCCATATAACACTCTGATTCCCTGTAGTACTGTCTCTATATAACACTGTAATACCTGCAGGATCCCATATAACACTCTGATTCCCTGTAGTACTGTCTCTATATAACACTGTAATACCTGCAGGTCCCATATAACACTCTGATTCCCTGTAGTACTGTCTCTATATAACACTGTAATACCTGCAGGTCCCATATAACACTCTGATTCCCTGTAGTACTGTCTCTATATAACACTGTAATACCTGCAGGATCCCATATAACACTCTGATTCCCTGTAGTACTGTCTCTATATAACACTGTAATACCTGCAGGACCCCATATAACACTCTGATTCCCTGTAGTACTGTCTCTATATAACACTGTAATACCTGCAGGACCCCATATAACACTCTGATTCCCTGTAGTACTGTCTCTATATAACACTGTAATACCTGCAGGGTCCCATATAACACTCTGATTCCCTGTAGTACTGTCTCTATATAACACTGTAATACCTGCAGGATCCCATATAACACTCTGATTCCCTGTAGTACTGTCTCTATATAACACTGTAATACCTGCAGGACCCCATATAACACTCTGATTCTGTAGTACTGTCTCTATATAACACTGTAATACCTGCAGGATCCCATATAACACTCTGATTCCTGTAGTACTGTCTCTATATAACACTGTAATACCTGCAGGTCCCATATAACACTCTGATTCCCTGTAGTACTGTCTCTATATAACACTGTAATACCTGCAGGGCCCATATAACACTCTGATTTCTGTAGTACTGTCTCTATATAACACTGTAATACCTGCAGGACCCCATATAACACTCTGATTCTCTGTAGTACTGTCTCTATATAACACTGTAATACCTGCAGGGCCCATATAACACTCTGATTCCCTGTAGTACTGTCTCTATATAACACTGTAATACCTGCAGGACCCCATATAACACTCTGATTCCCTGTAGTACTGTCTCTATATAACACTGTAATACCTGCAGGATCCCATATAACACTCTGATTCCTGTAGTACTGTCTCTATATAACACTGTAATACCTGCAGGATCCCATATAACACTCTGATTCCCTGTAGTACTGTCTCTATATAACACTGTAATACCTGCAGGACCCCATATAACACTCTGATTCCCTGTAGTACTGTCTCTATATAACACTGTAATACCTGCAGGACCCCATATAACACTCTGATTCCCTGTAGTACTGTCTCTATATAACACTGTAATACCTGCAGGACCCCATATAACACTCTGATTCCCTGTAGTACTGTCTCTATATAACACTGTAATACCTGCAGGTCCCATATAACACTCTGATTCCCTGTAGTACTGTCTCTATATAACACTGTAATACCTGCAGGACCCCATATAACACTCTGATTCCCTGTAGTACTGTCTCTATATAACACTGTAATACCTGCAGGGTCCCATATAACACTCTGATTCCTGTAGTACTGTCTCTATATAACACTGTAATACCTGCAGGATCCCATATAACACTCTGATTCCCTGTAGTACTGTCTCTATATAACACTGTAATACCTGCAGGATCCCATATAACACTCTGATTCCCTGTAGTACTGTCTCTATATAACACTGTAATACCTGCAGGGTCCCATATAACACTCTGATTCCCTGTAGTACTGTCTCTATATAACACTGTAATACCTGCAGGACCCCATATAACACTCTGATTCCCTGTAGTACTGTCTCTATATAACACTGTAATACCTGCAGGACCCATATAACACTCTGATTTCTGTAGTACTGTCTCTATATAACACTGTAATACCTGCAGGACCCCATATAACACTCTGATTCCCTGTAGTACTGTCTCTATATAACACTGTAATACCTGCAGGGCCCCATATAACACTCTGATTCCCTGTAGTACTGTCTCTATATAACACTGTAATACCTGCAGGGTCCCATATAACACTCTGATTCTCTGTAGTACTGTCTCTATATAACACTGTAATACCTGCAGGGCCCCATATAACACTCTGATTCCCTGTAGTACTGTCTCTATATAACACTGTAATACCTGCAGGACCCCATATAACACTCTGATTCCCTGTAGTACTGTCTCTATATAACACTGTAATACCTGCAGGTCCCCATATAACACTCTGATTCCCTGTAGTACTGTCTCTATATAACACTGTAATACCTGCAGGACCCCATATAACACTCTGATTCCCTGTAGTACTGTCTCTATATAACACTGTAATACCTGCAGGCCCCATATAACACTCTGATTCCTGTAGTACTGTCTCTATATAACACTGTAATACCTGCAGGACCCCATATAACACTCTGATTCTCTGTAGTACTGTCTCTATATAACACTGTAATACCTGCAGGTCCCATATAACACTCTGATTTCTGTAGTACTGTCTCTATATAACACTGTAATACCTGCAGGCCCATATAACACTCTGATTCCTGTAGTACTGTCTCTATATAACACTGTAATACCTGCAGGACCCCATATAACACTCTGATTCCCTGTAGTACTGTCTCTATATAACACTGTAATACCTGCAGGACCCCATATAACACTCTGATTCTCTGTAGTACTGTCTCTATATAACACTGTAATACCTGCAGGGTCCCATATAACACTCTGATTCTCTGTAGTACTGTCTCTATATAACACTGTAATACCTGCAGGATCCCATATAACACTCTGATTCCCTGTAGTACTGTCTCTATATAACACTGTAATACCTGCAGGGCCCCATATAACACTCTGATTCCCTGTAGTACTGTCTCTATATAACACTGTAATACCTGCAGGACCCCATATAACACTCTGATTCCCTGTAGTACTGTCTCTATATAACACTGTAATACCTGCAGGGCCCCATATAACACTCTGATTCCCTGTAGTACTGTCTCTATATAACACTGTAATACCTGCAGGACCCCATATAACACTCTGATTCCCTGTAGTACTGTCTCTATATAACACTGTAATACCTGCAGGACCCCATATAACACTCTGATTCTCTGTAGTACTGTCTCTATATAACACTGTAATACCTGCAGGACCCCATATAACACTCTGATTCCTGTAGTACTGTCTCTATATAACACTGTAATACCTGCAGGACCCCATATAACACTCTGATTCCCTGTAGTACTGTCTCTATATAACACTGTAATACCTGCAGGGTCCCATATAACACTCTGATTCCTGTAGTACTGTCTCTATATAACACTGTAATACCTGCAGGACCCCATATAACACTCTGATTCCCTGTAGTACTGTCTCTATATAACACTGTAATACCTGCAGGGTCCCATATAACACTCTGATTCTCTGTAGTACTGTCTCTATATAACACTGTAATACCTGCAGGGTCCCATATAACACTCTGATTCCCTGTAGTACTGTCTCTATATAACACTGTAATACCTGCAGGGCCCCATATAACACTCTGATTCCCTGTAGTACTGTCTCTATATAACACTGTAATACCTGCAGGGCCCATATAACACTCTGATTCCCTGTAGTACTGTCTCTATATAACACTGTAATACCTGCAGGACCCCATATAACACTCTGATTCCCTGTAGTACTGTCTCTTATAACACTGTAATACCTGCAGGGTCCATATAACACTCTGATTCCCTGTAGTACTGTCTCTATATAACACTGTAATACCTGCAGGGTCCCATATAACACTCTGATTCTCTGTAGTACTGTCTCTATATAACACTGTAATACCTGCAGACCCCATATAACACTCTGATTCCCTGTAGTACTGTCTCTATTAACACTGTAATACCTGCAGGGTCCCATATAACACTCTGATTCCCTGTAGTACTGTCTCTATATAACACTGTAATACCTGCAGGATCCCATATAACACTCTGATTCCCTGTAGTACTGTCTCTATATAACACTGTAATACCTGCAGGGTCCCATATAACACTCTGATTCCCTGTAGTACTGTCTCTATATAACACTGTAATACCTGCAGGGTCCCATATAACACTCTGATTCTCTGTAGTACTGTCTCTATATAACACTGTAATACCTGCAGGACCCCATATAACACTCTGATTCCCTGTAGTACTGTCTCTATATAACACTGTAATACCTGCAGGGCCCCATATAACACTCTGATTCTCTGTAGTACTGTCTCTATATAACACTGTAATACCTGCAGGGCCCCATATAACACTCTGATTCTCTGTAGTACTGTCTCTATATAACACTGTAATACCTGCAGGACCCCATATAACACTCTGATTCTCTGTAGTACTGTCTCTATATAACACTGTAATACCTGCAGGGTCCCATATAACACTCTGATTCTCTGTAGTACTGTCTCTATATAACACTGTAATACCTGCAGGGTCCCATATAACACTCTGATTCCCTGTAGTACTGTCTCTATATAACACTGTAATACCTGCAGGATCCCATATAACACTCTGATTCCCTGTAGTACTGTCTCTATATAACACTGTAATACCTGCAGGATCCCATATAACACTCTGATTCTCTGTAGTACTGTCTCTATAACACTGTAATACCTGCGGGTCCCATATAACACTCTGATTCTCTGTAGTACTGTCTCTATATAACACTGTAATACCTGCAGGGTCCCATATAACACTCTGATTCCCTGTAGTACTGTCTCTATATAACACTGTAATACCTGCAGGGTCCCATATAACACTCTGATTCCCTGTAGTACTGTCTCTATATAACACTGTAATACCTGCAGGACCCCATATAACACTCTGATTCCCTGTAGTACTGTCTCTATATAACACTGTAATACCTGCAGGGTCCCATATAACACTCTGATTCCCTGTAGTACTGTCTCTATATAACACTGTAATACCTGCAGGGTCCCATATAACACTCTGATTCCCTGTAGTACTGTCCTATATATAACACTGTAATACCTGCAGGACCCCATATAACACTCTGATTCCCTGTAGTACTGTCTCTATATAACACTGTAATACCTGCAGGGTCCCATATAACACTCTGATTCCCTGTAGTACTGTCTCTATATAACACTGTAATACCTGCAGGATCCCATATAACACTCTGATTCTCTGTAGTACTGTCTCTATATAACACTGTAATACCTGCAGGACCCCATATAACACTCTGATTCCCTGTAGTACTGTCTCTATATAACACTGTAATACCTGCAGGACCCCATATAACACTCTGATTCCCTGTAGTACTGTCTCTATATAACACTGTAATACCTGCAGGACCCCATATAACACTCTGATTCTCTGTAGTACTGTCTCTATATAACACTGTAATACCTGCAGGGTCCCATATAACACTCTGATTCCCTGTAGTACTGTCTCTATATAACACTGTAATACCTGCAGGACCCCATATAACACTCTGATTCTCTGTAGTACTGTCTCTATATAACACTGTAATACCTGCAGGGTCCCATATAACACTCTGATTCCCTGTAGTACTGTCTCTATATAACACTGTAATACCTGCAGGATCCCATATAACACTCTGATTCCCTGTAGTACTGTCTCTATATAACACTGTAATACCTGCAGGATCCCATATAACACTCTGATTCCCTGTAGTACTGTCTCTATATAACACTGTAATACCTGCAGGATCCCATATAACACTCTGATTCCCTGTAGTACTGTCTCTATATAACACTGTAATACCTGCAGGGTCCCATATAACACTCTGATTCTCTGTAGTACTGTCTCTATATAACACTGTAATACCTGCAGGGCCCATATAACACTCTGATTCCCTGTAGTACTGTCTTATATAACACTGTAATACCTGCAGGGTCCCATATAACACTCTGATTCCCTGTAGTACTGTCTCTATATAACACTGTAATACCTGCAGGACCCCATATAACACTCTGATTCCCTGTAGTACTGTCTCTATATAACACTGTAATACCTGCAGGCCCCATATAACACTCTGATTCCCTGTAGTACTGTCTCTATATAACACTGTAATACCTGCAGGACCCCATATAACACTCTGATTCCCTGTAGTACTGTCTCTATAATAACAGTAATACCTGCGGGCCCATATAACACTCTGATTCCCTGTAGTACTGTCTCTATATAACACTGTAATACCTGCAGGGTCCCATATAACACTCTGATTCCCTGTAGTACTGTCTCTATATAACACTGTAATACCTGCAGACCCCATATAACACTCTGATTCCCTGTAGTACTGTCTCTATATAACATGTAATACCTGCAGGGCCCCATATAACACTCTGATTCCCTGTAGTACTGTCTCTATATAACACTGTAATACCTGCAGGACCCCATATAACACTCTGATTCCCTGTAGTACTGTCTCTTATAACACTGTAATACCTGCAGGACCCCATATAACACTCTGATTCCCTGTAGTACTGTCTCTATATAACACTGTAATACCTGCAGGGCCCCATATAACACTCTGATTCCCTGTAGTACTGTCTCTATATAACACTGTAATACCTGCAGGACCCCATATAACACTCTGATTCCCTGTAGTACTGTCTCTATATAACACTGTAATACCTGCAGGGTCCCATATAACACTCTGATTCCCTGTAGTACTGTCTCTATATAACACTGTAATACCTGCAGGGCCCATATAACACTCTGATTCCCTGTAGTACTGTCTCTATATAACACTGTAATACCTGCAGGACCCCATATAACACTCTGATTCCCTGTAGTACTGTCTCTATATAACACTGTAATACCTGCAGGATCCCATATAACACTCTGATTCCCTGTAGTACTGTCTCTATATAACACTGTAATACCTGCAGGACCCCATATAACACTCTGATTCCCTGTAGTACTGTCTCTATATAACACTGTAATACCTGCAGGGCCCCATATAACACTCTGATTCCCTGTAGTACTGTCTCTATATAACACTGTAATACCTGCAGGACCCCATATAACACTCTGATTCCCTGTAGTACTGTCTCTATATAACACTGTAATACCTGCAGGGCCCCCATATACACTCTGATTCCCTGTAGTACTGTCTCTATATAACACTGTAATACCTGCAGGACCCCATATAACACTCTGATTCCCTGTAGTACTGTCTCTATATAACACTGTAATACCTGCAGGACCCATATAACACTCTGATTCCCTGTAGTACTGTCTCTATATAACACTGTAATACCTGCAGGGTCCCATATAACACTCTGATTCCCTGTAGTACTGTCTCCTATATAACACTGTAATACCTGCAGGGACCCCATATAACACTCTGATTCCCTGTAGTACTGTCTCTATATAACACTGTAATACCTGCAGGGCCCCATATAACACTCTGATTCCTGTAGTACTGTCTCTAATAACACTGAAATACCTGCAGGACCCATATAACACTCTGATTCCCTGTAGTACTGTCTCTATATAACACTGTAATACCTGCAGGACCCATATAACACTCTGATTCCCTGTAGTACTGTCTCTATATAACACTGTAATACCTGCAGGGACCCCATATAACACTCTGATTCCCTGTTTAGTACTGTCTCTATATAACACTGAAATACCTGCAGGACCCATATAACACTCTGATTCCCTGTAGTACTGTCTCTATATAACACTGTAATACCTGCAGGGACCCCATATAACCACTCTGATTCCCTGTAGTACTGTCTCTATATAACACTGTAATACCTGCAGGGGTCCCATATAACCACTCTGATTCCCCTGTAGTACTGTCTCTATATAACACTTAATACCCTGCAGGAATCCCATATAACACTCTGATTCCCTGTAGTACTGTCTCTATATAACACTGTAACTACCTGCAGGGTCCCATATAACACTCTGATTCCCTGTAGTACTGTCTCTATATAACACTGTAATACCTGCAGGAGTCCCCATATAACACTCTGATTCCCCTGTAGTACTGTCTCTATAAACACATGTTATACCTGCAGGACCCCATATAAACACTACTGTTTCCCTGTAGGTACTGTCTCTATATAACACTGTAATACCTGCAGGTCCCCATATAACACTCTGATTCCCTGTAGTACTGTCTATATATAACACTGTAATACCTGCAGTGGATCCCATATAACACTCTGATTCTCCTGTAGTACTGTCTCTATATAACACTGTAATACCTGCAGGACCCCATATAACACTCTGATTCCCTGTAGTACTGTCTCTATATAACACTGTAATACCTGCAGGGTCCCATATAACACTCTGATTCCCTGTAGTACTGTCTCTATATAACACTGTAATACCTGCAGGGATCCCATATAACACTCTGATTCCTGTAGGTACTGTCTCTATATAACACTGTAATACCTGCAGGACCCCATATAACACTCTGATTCCCTGTAGTACTGTCTCTATATAACACTGTAATACCTGCAGGGACCCAATATAACACTCTGATTCCCTGTAGTACTGTCTCTATATAACACTGTAATACCTGCAGGACCCCATATAACACTCTGATTCCCTGTAGAACTGTCTCTATATAACACTGTAATACCTGCAGGATCCCATATAACACTCTGATTCCCTGTAGTACTGTCTCTATATAACACTGTAATACCTGCAGGACCCCATATAACACTCTGATTCCCTGTAGTACTGTCTCTATATAACACTGTAATACCTGCAGGGTCCCATATAACACTCTGATTCCCTGTAGTACTGTCTCTATATAACACTGTAATACCTGCAGGGTCCCATATAACACTCCTGATTCCTGTAATACCTGTCTCTATATAACACTGTAATACCTGCAGGCCCCATATAACACTCTGATTCCCTGTAGTACTGTCTCTATATAACACTGTAATACCTGCAGGGTCCCATATAACACCTCTGATTCCTGTAGTACTGTCTCTATATAACACTGTAATACCTGCAGGCCCCCATATAACACTCTGATTCCCTGTAGTACTGTCTCTATATAACACTGTAATACTGCAGGGTCCCCATATAACACTCTGATTCCCTGTAGTAACTGTCTCTATATAACACTGTAATACCTGCAGGACCCCATATAACACTCTGATTCCTGTAGTACTGTCTCTATTATAACACTGTAATACCTGCAGGGATCCCATATATAACATCTCTGATTCCCTGTAGTACTGTCTCTATATAACACTGTAATACCTGCAGGGGTCCCATATAACACACTGATTCCCTGTAGTACTGTCTCTATTTAACACTGTAATACCTGCAGGGAACCCATATAACACTCTGATTCCCTGTAGTACTGTCTCTATATAACACTGTAATACCTGCAGACCCATATAACACTCTGATTCTCTGTAGTACTGTCCTCTATATAACACTGTAATACCTGCAGGGACCCCATATAACACTCTGATTCCCTGTAGTACTGTCTCTATATAACACTGTAATACTGCAAGGGCTCCCATATAACACTCTGATTCCTGTAGTACTGTCTCTATATAACACTGTAATACCTGCAGGTCCCATATAACACTCTGATTCTCTGTAGTACTGTCTCTATATAACACTGTAATACCTGCAGGGCCCATATAACACTCTGATTCCCTGTAGTACTGTCTCTAGTATAACACTGTAATACCTGCAGGGTCCCATATAACACTCTGATTCCTGTAGTACTGTCTCTATATAACACTGTAATACCTGCAGGACCCATATAACACTCTGATTCCCTGTAGTACTGTCTCTATATAACACTGTAATACCTGCAGGACCCCATATAACACTCTGAATTCCCTGTAGTACTGTCCTCTATATAACACTGTAATACCTGCAGGGCCCCATATAACACTCTGATTCTCTGTAGTACTGTCTCTATATAACACTGTAATACCTGCAGGGTCCCATATAACACTCTGATTCCCTGTAGTACTGTCTCTATATAACACTGTAATACCTGCAGGACCCCATATAACACTCTGATTCCCTGTAGTACTGTCTCTATATAACACTGTAATACCTGCAGGGCCCCATATAACACTCTGATTCCCTGTAGTACTGTCTCTATATAACACTGTAATACCTGCAGGACCCCATATAACACTCTGATACCTGTAGTACTGTCTCTATATAACACTGTAATACCTGCAGGACCCCATATAACACTCTGATTCTCTGTAAGTACTGTCTCTATATAACACTGTAATACCTGCAGGGTCCCATATAACACTCTGATTCCTCTGTAGTACTGTCTCTATATAACACTGTAATACCTGCAGGACCCCATTATAACACTCTGATTCCCTGTAGTACTGTCTCTATATAACACTGTAATACCTGCAGGGTCCCATATAACACTCTGATTCCCTGTAGTACTGTCTCTATATAACACTGTAATACCTGCAGGGACCCATATAACACTCTGATTCCCTGTAGTACTGTCTCTATATAACACTGTAATACCTGCAGGACCCCATATAACACTCTGATTCACTGTAGTACTGTCTCTATATAACACTGTAATACCTGCAGGACCCCATATAACACTCTGATTCTCTGTAGTACTGTCTCTATATAACACTGTAATACCTGCAGGACCCCATATAACACTCTGATTCCCTGTAGTACTGTCTCTATATAACACTGTAATACCTGCAGGGCCCCATATAACACTCTGATTCCCTGTAGTACTGTCTCTATATAACACTGTAATACCTGCAGGATCCCATATAACACTCTGATTCTCTGTAGTACTGTCTCTATATAACACTGTAATACCTGCAGGGCCCCATATAACACTCTGATTCCCTGTAGTACTGTCTCTATATAACACTGTAATACCTGCAGGGCCCCATATAACACTCTGATTCCCTGTAGTACTGTCTCTATATAACACTGTAATACCTGCAGGACCCCATATAACACTCTGATTCCCCTGTAGTACTGTCTCTATATAACACTGTAATACCTGCAGGGTCCCCATATAACACTCTGATTCCCTGTAGTACTGTCTCTATATAAACACTGTAATACCTGCAGGGTCCCATATAACACCTCTGATTCCTGTAGTACTGTCTCTATATAACACTGTAATACCTGCAGGCCCCCATATAACACTCTTATTCCCTGTAGTACTGTCTCTATATAACACTGTAATACCTGCAGGTCCCCATATAACACTCTGATTCCCTGTAGTACTGTCTCTATATAACACTGTAATACCTGCAGGACCCCATATAACACTCTGATTCCCTGTAGTACTGTCTCTATATAACACTGTAATACCTGCAGGACCCATATAACACTCTGATTCCCTGTAGTACTGTCTCTATATAACACTGTAATACCTGCAGGACCCATATAACACTCTGATTCCCTGTAGTACTGTCTCTATATAACACTGTAATACCTGCAGGTCCCATATAACACTCTGATTCCCTGTAGTACTGTCTCTATATAACACTGTAATACCTGCAGGACCCCATATAACACTCTGATTCCCTGTAGTACTGTCTCTATATAACACTGTAATACCTGCAGGGCTCCCATATAACACTCTGATTCCCTGTAGTACTGTCTCTATATAACACTGTAATACCTGCAGGACCCCATATAACACTCTGATTCCCTGTAGTACTGTCTCTATATAACACTGTAATACCTGCAGGGTCCCCATATAACACTCTGATTCCCTGTAGTACTGTCTCTATATAACACTGTAATACCTGCAGGACCCCATATAACACTCTGATTCCCTGTAGTACTGTCTCTATATAACACTGTAATACCTGCAGGATCCCATATAACACTCTGATTCTCTGTAGTACTGTCTCTATATAACACTGTAATACCTGCAGGGCCCCATATAACACTCTGATTCTCTGTAGTACTGTCTCTATATAACACTGTAATACCTGCAGGGCCCCATATAACACTCTGATTCTCTGTAGTACTGTCTCTATATAACACTGTAATACCTGCAGGACCCCATATAACACTCTGATTCCCTGTAGTACTGTCTCTATATAACACTGTAATACCTGCAGGACCCCATATAACACTCTGATTCTCTGTAGTACTGTCTCTATATAACACTGTAATACCTGCAGGACCCCATATAACACTCTGATTCCCTGTAGTACTGTCTCTATATAACACTGTAATACCTGCAGGGTCCCATATAACACTCTGATTCCCTGTAGTACTGTCTCTATATAACACTGTAATACCTGCAGGACCCCATATAACACTCTGATTCCCTGTAGTACTGTCTCTATAACACTGTAATACCTGCAGGGTCCCATATAACACTCTGATTCTCTGTAGTACTGTCTCTATATAACACTGTAATACCTGCAGGACCCCATATAACACTCTGATTCCCTGTAGTACTGTCTCTATATAACACTGTAATACCTGCAGGGTCCCATATAACACTCTGATTCCCTGTAGTACTGTCTCTATATAACACTGTAATACCTGCAGGATCCCATATAACACTCTGATTCTCTGTAGTACTGTCTCTATATATAACACTGTAATACCTGCAGGACCCCATATAACACTCTGATTCCCTGTAGTACTGTCTCTATATAACACTGTAATACCTGCAGGGTCCCATATAACACTCTGATTCTCTGTAGTACTGTCTCTATATAACACTGTAATACCTGCAGGACCCCATATAACACTCTGATTCCCTGTAGTACTGTCTCTATATAACACTGTAATACCTGCAGGGCCCCATATAACACTCTGATTCCCTGTAGTACTGTCTCTATATAAACACTGTAATACCTGCAGGGACCCCATATAACACTCTGATTCCCTGTAGTACTGTCTTTA
Source organism: Discoglossus pictus (assembly GCA_027410445.1). Lineage (NCBI taxonomy): Eukaryota > Metazoa > Chordata > Amphibia > Anura > Alytidae > Discoglossus > Discoglossus pictus. Next base: position 25,102 of record JAPZIH010000974.1, read on the forward strand.
TATAGTCCCATATAACACTCTGATTCCCTGTAGTACTGTCTCTATATAACACTGTAATACCTGCAGGGCCCCATATAACACTCTGATTCCCTGTAGTACTGTCTCTATATAACACTGTAATACCTGCAGGATCCCCATATAACACTCTGATTCCCTGTAGTACTGTCTCTATATAACACTGTAATACCTGCAGGACCCCATATAACACTCTGATTCCCTGTAGTACTGTCTCTATATAACACTGTAATACCTGCAGGGACCCAATATAACACTCTGATTCCCTGTAGTACTGTCTCTATATAACACTGTAATACCTGCAGGACCCCATATAACACTCTGATTCCCTGTAGTACTGTCTCTATATAACACTGTAATACCTGCAGGGTCCCATATAACACTCTGATTCCCTGTAGTAACTGTCTCTATATAACACTGTAATACCTGCAGGGACCCCATATAACACTCTGATTCCCTGTAGTACTGTCTCTATATAACACTGTAATACCTGCAGGACCCCATATAACACTCTGATTCCCTGTAGTACTGTCTCTATATAACACTGTAATACCTGCAGGGTCCCATATAACACTCTGATTCCCTGTAGTACTGTCTCTATATAACACTGTAATACCTGCAGGACCCATATAACACTCTGATTCCTGTAGTACTGTCTCTATATAACACTGTTAATACCTGCAGGACCCCATATAACACTCTGATTCCCTGTAGTACTGTCTCTATATAACACTGTAATACCTGCAGGGACCCCATATAACACTCTGATTCTCTGTAGTACTGTCTCTATATAACACTGTAATACCTGCAGGACCCCATATAACACTCTGATTCTCTGTAGTACTGTCTCTATATAACACTGTAATACCTGCAGGGACCCATATAACACTCTGATTCTCTGTAGTACTGTCTCTATATAACACTGTAATACCTGCAGGGACCCCATATAACACTCTGATTCCCTGTAGTACTGTCTCTATATAACACTGTAATACCTGCAGGACCCCATTATAACACTCTGATTCCTCTGTAGTACTGTCTCTATATAACACTGTAATACCTGCAGGACCCCATATAACACTCTGATTCCCTGTAGTACTGTCTCTATATAACACTGTAATACCAGCAGGGACCCCATATAACACTCTGATTCCCTGTAGTACTGTCTCTATATAACACTGTAATACCTGCAGGGTCCCCATATAACACTCTGATTCCCTGTAGTACTGTCTCTATATAACACTGTAATACCTGCAGGACCCCATATAACACTCTGATTCTCTGTAGTACTGTCTCTATATAACACTGTAATACCTGCAGGACCCCATATAACACTCTGATTCCCTGTAGTACTGTCTCTATATAACACTGTAATACCTGCAGGGACCCATATAACACTCTGATTCCCTGTAGTACTGTCTCTATATAACACTGTAATACCTGCAGGGACCCCATATAACACTCTGATTCCCTGTTAGTACTGTCTCTATATAACACTGTAATACCTGCAGGGTCCCCATATAACACTCTGATTCCCTGTAGTACTGTCTCTATATAACACTGTAATACCTGCAGGACCCCATATAACACTCTGATTCTCTGTAGTACTGTCTCTATATAACACTGTAATACCTGCAGGACCCCATATAACACTCTGATTCCCTGTAGTACTGTCTCTATATAACACTGTAATACCTGCAGGGACCCCATATAACACTCTGATTTCTCTGTTAGTACTGTCTCTATATAACACTGTAATACCTGCAGGACCCATATAAACACTCTGATTCCCTGTAGTACTGTCTCTATATAACACTGTAATACCTGCAGGACCCCATATAACACTCTGATTCTCCTGCAGTACTGTCTCTATATAACACTGTAATACCTGCAGGGCCCCATATAACACTCTGATTCCCTGTAGTACTGTCTCTATATTACACTGTAATACCTGCAGGATCCCCATAAAACACTCTGATTCCTGTAGTACTGTCTCTATATAACACTGTAATACCTGCAGGGACCCCCATATAACACTCTGATTCTGTAGTACTGTCTCTATATAACACTGTAATACCTTGCAGGGCCCCATATAACACTCTGATTCCCTGTAGTACTGTCTCTATATAACACTTTAATACCTGCAGGACCCCATATAAACACTCTGATTCCCTGTAGTACTGTCTCTATATAACACTGTAATACCTGCAGGACCCCATATAACACTCTGATTCTCTGTAGTACTGTCTACTATATAACACTGTAATACCTGCAGGACCCCATATAAACACTCTGATTCCCTGTAGTACTGTCTCTATATAACACTGTAATACCTGCAGGACCCCATATAACACTCTGATTCCCTGTAGTACTGTCTCTATATAACACTGTAATACCTGCAGGGTCCCATATAACACTCTGATTCCCTGTAGTACTGTCTCTATATAACACTGTAATACCTGCAGGGTCCCCATATAACACTCTGATTCCCTGTAGTACTGTCTCTATATAACACTGTAATACCTGCAGGACCCCATATAACACTCTGATTCCCTGTAGTACTGTCTCTATATAACACTGTAATACCTGCAGGACCCCATATAACACTCTGATTCCCTGTAGTACTGTCTCTATATAACACTGTAATACCTGCAGGACCCCATATAACACTCTGATTCCCTGTAGTACTGTCTCTATATAACACTGTAATACCTGCAGGGACCCCATATAACACTCTGATTCTCTGTAGTACTGTCTCTATATAACACTGTAATACCTGCAGGTCCCATATAACACTCTGATTCCCTGTAGTACTGTCTCTATATAACACTGTAATACCTGCAGGACCCCATATAACACTCTGATTCCCTGTAGTACTGTCTCTATATAACACTGTAATACCTGCAGGATCCCATATAACACTCTGATTCTCTGTAGTACTGTCTCTATATAACACTGTAATACCTGCAGGACCCCATATAAACACTCTGATTCCCTGTAGTACTGTCTCTATATAACACTGTAATACCTGCAGGGCCCCATATAACACTCTGATTCCCTGTAGTACTGTCTCTATATAACACTGTAATACCTGCAGGACCCCATATAACACTCTGATTCTCTGTAGTACTGTCTCTATATAACACTGTAATACCTGCAGGACCCCATATAACACTCTGATTCCCTGTAGTACTGTCTCTATATAACACTGTAATACCTGCAGGACCCCATATAACACTCTGATTCCTGTAGTACTGTCTCTATATAACACTGTAATACCTGCAGGACCCCATATAACACTCTGATTCCCTGTAGTACTGTCTCTATATAACACTGTAATACCTGCAGGGCCCCATATAACACTCTGATTCCTCTGTAGTACTGTCTCTATATAACACTGTAATACCTGCAGGACCCCATATAACACTCTGATTCCCTGTAGTACTGTCTCTATATAACACTGTAATACCTGCAGGACCCCATATAACACTCTGATTCCCTGTAGTACTGTCTCTATATAACACTGTAATACCTGCAGGGTCCCATATAACACTCTGATTCTCTGTAGTACTGTCTCTATATAACACTGTAATACCTGCAGGACCCCATATAACACTCTGATTCCCTGTAGTACTGTCTCTATATAACACTGTAATACCTGCAGGACCCCATATAACACTCTGATTCCCTGTAGTACTGTCTCTATATAACACTGTAATACCTGCAGGATCCCATATAACACTCTGATTCTCTGTAGTACTGTCTCTATATAACACTGTAATACCTGCAGGACCCCATATAACACTCTGATTCCCTGTAGTACTGTCTCTATATAACACTGTAATACCTGCAGGATCCCATATAACACTCTGATTCCCTGTAGTACTGTCTCTATATAACACTGTAATACCTGCAGGACCCCATATAACACTCTGATTCCCTGTAGTACTGTCTCTATATAACACTGTAATACCTGCAGGACCCCATATAACACTCTGATTCCCTGTAGTACTGTCTCTATATAACACTGTAATACCTGCAGGGTCCCATATAACACTCTGATTCCCTGTAGTACTGTCTCTATATAACACTGTAATACCTGCAGGACCCCATATAACACTCTGATTCCCTGTAGTACTGTCTCTATATAACACTGTAATACCTGCAGGGTCCCCATATAACACTCTGATTCCCTGTAGTACTGTCTCTATATAACACTGTAATACCTGCAGGACCCCATATAACACTCTGATTCCCTGTAGTACTGTCTCTATATAACACTGTAATACCTGCAGGGCCCCATATAACACTCTGATTCCCTGTAGTACTGTCTCTATATAACACTGTAATACCTGCAGGGCCCCATATAACACTCTGATTCCCTGTAGTACTGTCTCTATATAACACTGTAATACCTGCAGGACCCCATATAACACTCTGATTCCCTGTAGTACTGTCTCTATATAACACTGTAATACCTGCAGGGCCCCATATAACACTCTGATTCTCTGTAGTACTGTCTCTATATAACACTGTAATACCTGCAGGGTCCCATATAACACTCTGATTCCCTGTAGTACTGTCTCTATATAACACTGTAATACCTGCAGGACCCCATATAACACTCTGATTCCCTGTAGTACTGTCTCTATATAACACTGTAATACCTGCAGGACCCCATATAACACTCTGATTCCCTGTAGTACTGTCTCTATATAACACTGTAATACCTGCAGGGCCCCATATAACACTCTGATTCCCTGTAGTACTGTCTCTATATAACACTGTAATACCTGCAGGGTCCCATATAACACTCTGATTCCCTGTAGTACTGTCTCTATATAACACTGTAATACCTGCAGGACCCCATATAACACTCTGATTCCCTGTAGTACTGTCTCTATATAACACTGTAATACCTGCAGGACCCCATATAACACTCTGATTCCCTGTAGTACTGTCTCTATATAACACTGTAATACCTGCAGGGTCCCATATAACACTCTGATTCCCTGTAGTACTGTCTCTATATAACACTGTAATACCTGCAGGACCCCATATAACACTCTGATTCCCTGTAGTACTGTCTCTATATAACACTGTAATACCTGCAGGGTCCCCATATAACACTCTGATTCCCTGTAGTACTGTCTCTATATAACACTGTAATACCTGCAGGACCCCATATAACACTCTGATTCCCTGTAGTACTGTCTCTATATAACACTGTAATACCTGCAGGGTCCCATATAACACTCTGATTCCCTGTAGTACTGTCTCTATATAACACTGTAATACCTGCAGGATCCCATATAACACTCTGATTCCCTGTAGTACTGTCTCTATATAACACTGTAATACCTGCAGGGTCCCCATATAACACTCTGATTCCCTGTAGTACTGTCTCTATATAACACTGTAATACCTGCAGGACCCCATATAACACTCTGATTCCCTGTAGTACTGTCTCTATATAACACTGTAATACCTGCAGGGCCCCATATAACACTCTGATTCCCTGTAGTACTGTCTCTATATAACACTGTAATACCTGCAGGACCCCATATAACACTCTGATTCCCTGTAGTACTGTCTCTATATAACACTGTAATACCTGCAGGACCCCATATAACACTCTGATTCCCTGTAGTACTGTCTCTATATAACACTGTAATACCTGCAGGACCCCATATAACACTCTGATTCCCTGTAGTACTGTCTCTATATAACACTGTAATACCTGCAGGACCCCATATAACACTCTGATTCCCTGTAGTACTGTCTCTATATAACACTGTAATACCTGCAGGGCCCCATATAACACTCTGATTCCCTGTAGTACTGTCTCTATATAACACTGTAATACCTGCAGGGTCCCATATAACACTCTGATTCCCTGTAGTACTGTCTCTATATAACACTGTAATACCTGCAGGACCCCATATAACACTCTGATTCTCTGTAGTACTGTCTCTATATAACACTGTAATACCTGCAGGACCCCATATAACACTCTGATTCCCTGTAGTACTGTCTCTATATAACACTGTAATACCTGCAGGACCCCATATAACACTCTGATTCCCTGTAGTACTGTCTCTATATAACACTGTAATACCTGCAGGACCCCATATAACACTCTGATTCCCTGTAGTACTGTCTCTATATAACACTGTAATACCTGCAGGATCCCATATAACACTCTGATTCCCTGTAGTACTGTCTCTATATAACACTGTAATACCTGCAGGGTCCCATATAACACTCTGATTCCCTGTAGTACTGTCTCTATATAACACTGTAATACCTGCAGGATCCCATATAACACTCTGATTCTCTGTAGTACTGTCTCTATATAACACTGTAATACCTGCAGGGCCCCATATAACACTCTGATTCTCTGTAGTACTGTCTCTATATAACACTGTAATACCTGCAGGGTCCCATATAACACTCTGATTCCCTGTAGTACTGTCTCTATATAACACTGTAATACCTGCAGGGCCCCATATAACACTCTGATTCTCTGTAGTACTGTCTCTATATAACACTGTAATACCTGCAGGGTCCCATATAACACTCTGATTCTCTGTAGTACTGTCTCTATATAACACTGTAATACCTGCAGGACCCCATATAACACTCTGATTCCCTGTAGTACTGTCTCTATATAACACTGTAATACCTGCAGGACCCCATATAACACTCTGATTCCCTGTAGTACTGTCTCTATATAACACTGTAATACCTGCAGGGCCCCATATAACACTCTGATTCCCTGTAGTACTGTCTCTATATAACACTGTAATACCTGCAGGGCCCCATATAACACTCTGATTCCCTGTAGTACTGTCTCTATATAACACTGTAATACCTGCAGGACCCCATATAACACTCTGATTCCCTGTAGTACTGTCTCTATATAACACTGTAATACCTGCAGGGCCCCATATAACACTCTGATTCCCTGTAGTACTGTCTCTATATAACACTGTAATACCTGCAGGACCCCATATAACACTCTGATTCCCTGTAGTACTGTCTCTATATAACACTGTAATACCTGCAGGGCCCCATATAACACTCTGATTCATTAGTAACCATGTGCACCCTGCTGTGGTGAAGGGGTGTGTGACCTCAATGAAGCTGTGAGCTATACCATGGAAGAATGACACCTCAGGAACACTGCACTTACTTCTGAAACCAATGGGTTTTGTGTTCATATCATCTGGTCCTTGGGGTATTTTCTAATATATGAGGTAAAACTGTCACTTATTCCCGCTCTTTCAGCAGAGTGCACTGATTGGCCATAGACACTGTCATTCTACACACTCATCCAATCAGAATTGTTGATTATTATTCCCGCTCTTTCTGCAGAGTGCACTGATTGGCCATAGACACTGTCATTCTTTACACTCATCCAATCAGAATTGTTGATTATTATTCCCGCTCTTTCTGCAGAGTGCACTGATTGGCCATAGACACTGTCATTTTACACACTCATCCAATCAGAATTGTTGATTATTATTCCCGCTCTTTCTGCAGAGTGCACTGATTGGCCATAGACACTGTCATTCTTTACACTCATCCAATCAGAATTGTTGATTATTATTCCCGCTCTTTCTGCAGAGTGCACTGATTGGCCATAGACACTGTCATTCTACACACTCATCCAATTAGAATTGTTGATTATTATTCCCGCTCTTTCTGCAGAGTGCACTGATTGGCCATAGACACTGCCATTCTTTACACTCATCCAATCAGAATTGTTGATTATTATTCCCGCTTTTTCTGCAGAGTGCACTGATTGGCCATAGACACTGCCATTCTTTACACTCATCCAATCAGAATTGTTGATTATTATTCCCGCTCTTTCTGCAGAGTGTACTGATTGGCCATAGACACTGTCATTTTACACACTCATCCAATCAGAATTGTTGATTTTTATTCCCGCCATACGCTGTACTTTACCAGTTTACAACATACAAATTTAAGCTAGCAGTGAGTATTGTCCCGCCCCTGAGGACAAGCTGCATTTTGGTTGGCTGTTAGATATGCTCATTGTCTGTGTTCAGCCAATCAGGTGCTTGGCTCCTTGTCCTCCATGACACAGCTCAGTCTGATTTCTGTGTAGATTGTGATTAATGTCATTACTATAATTAGTTTTAGATGAAGGTGATCACATGATCTGTACTGAGACTTAGCAGGGTCCATAGACCAATTACAAACACTTTAACCCTATGTGTATCTGAAGTTGTCTCTACTCACCCCAGGACATCCATGATACTTTGGTGAAGTTTTGTGTTTGTCAGAGAGGGGTTTATTTTTCTGCTGGAGCAGGCTTTACCTTGTGAGTGCAGCTTCTGAGCATGTGCAAAGTGGATTAATGTCAGACATAAAAAGTTATAATAATAATAATACAAATAATCACGTTGAATTCCATATTAAGATCAATAATGTTTTTTATGGACACATTGAATCCATCAACAAGATGGATAATTACTCTGGACATGCTCAGTCTTTTCGTTTTCCAATATTATTATTAATTGCGAGTGTTACCTTCTAACAAAGAGATATCAGTCTATATTTTGTGGGTGGTTCAGAAAGATTAATTGACAGATAACAACTGCAGAATCCAAAGTCAGTCTATTGTAAGAAAGGGCATTGTAACGGAACCCATCACTGTTTTACCCTGTTTTATGGTTATGGTTAAAATATGATCCTACTATTATACTGTATGTATGTTGGTTTATGCTCTGCAGAATATTAGCCCAGACTATTGCAGACCTTGGCAGAATGGATAATCCTTTTACAGAGACTCCTCACAAGATAAGGAAGTCTATTGTATAAAGTGTTTTCATTCTCAGACATAAGAACAAAGAAGGATGATCTAATCCGTGTCTGATTGTATCAAAGTTGCCAGGTAGCCTCAGGGAGGTGTGACCCACCTATTGTCCCTCTATGTGTATTGTGTGGCCAACTATGGGGGATAGGTGAAATGTCTGTGTGTTATGTGTAAAAGATACTTTTACTAACTTTTGAACCCCTGGTCTGATTCATGCCAATTTTTAATATGTTGTTCCACAATTTATGTTGTTCATAAAAATGTAAGTTTTATTTATGTACCATGTAAAATCATAAAGTTATAAAAATGTATAAAAATGTGTAAGTTTTAGCTGGGAGATAATTGAGTAAATACAGTAATAAACTCAATTATCTCTCAAGTAGAGGGGAGGGAAACTATTGTGTTATTGGTTGTTTATACCTTCCCCTGGGTGTGTTCTGTTTGTACCTGACTGTAATAAAAACCGGGCTGGGTGTGCCAGCAAGAGAGTTCACTGCTTGACCCTCAAACACAGAGCTTATGTCTCGTTCTTGGGGGGATTCATGGTATGCTGTTACAGACTGACTGCCAGGAGTGTAAGCATCTTGGGGTGCTTTTCCTGTTCAGCTGCTAGTGGCTATTCGTGAGGCTCCAGTTAAGCTACGGCGGTTGTGGAGTCTGTGGTGGTTGTGGTGTCCGGTGCGGTGCTTGTAGGCCTCGACGCAAACTAGGACACGTCCATCAACGGAGGCACCCGGTCGGGATACCAGGAGATCCGTTACATTGGTGGCAGTGGTGGGATGGCGTCCTAGTAAGAGGAAAAGCAGCACGGAGACACCGGTAACGTTTGGAGTTACAAATTGAGGGCAACGCTAGTATCCGTACAGCGCCCCTGGCTACAGCAGGATGGAACCGGCTAGTTTTCGGACAGCGTTCCATGATGAGGAGGAGGAGGCGGCCGCGGACTACAGGGATGCAGACAGAAAGGAACTCTGGTATGATGCCCTGGAAGATGCCCAATGGCGGCGAGGTGAGAGTCTCCCCAGTGATGAGCAGCGGCTACAGAAGCGTGTGGCGATGCGGATGTATCTATTGGGAGAGCAGCCCCTGGATGAGTGGGTGACAAGACTAGAGACCCTGGTATGGCGAGAGCTCTGGCTAGACAACGCATACCAGGCCCTCTGGTGGCATACCATTCGACTTACCCCCTGGACGTCCGAACACGACTTACCGGAGGGGAATGATTATGATGGCCCGGGTTTATTATGGGATGGCTTGGAGGACGACATTGATCTTGGCAGCACAGAGGGGTCTAGGTTTTGGGACATCTACGACTACCGGATGGGCATGTATGTCTGGGATGACGAAGGCGAGGTGAGCAAAGACATGACCCACCTGGTAACAAGAGTGTGGGAGCTGGAGCAGGACTACCAACACCTGCTCAGCTTCGTGCAGCCCCAACCTACTCGACAAGCAGAACCAGACTTCATTGACTGGTCCTGGAATGACCTCCAGATGGCAGGTAGAGATGGGACCGAGGTCTCTCTACTGGCCCTACAGGGGGCAGAAGGTGCCGTCCTTCCCCCCCAGCGGCAGTGTGAACCCCAGGGGGCAGACGGTGTCGTCGTTCCCCCCAGCGGCAGTGTGAACCCCAGGGGGCAGAAGGTGTTGTCCTTCCCCTCCAGCAGCAGTTTACCCTAACAAGGGGAGACACCAATCTCCCAGACGGCGCAGATGGGACCGTGGTCTCTGCACCCACAGCCTGTCCAGATCCCCAACTACCCTCACTGGGACAACCGGAGGAGGGGGTAAGTACAAATTTCCCTCCCCAGCTAACTTCTAATGTGGCCCCAGGGTTAATAGAGGAAATGTTAACCCCCACTGACCCCCACGTTTCCCTGGCTACTGAGCCGGAATATGTCCCAAGTACCCCAGCAGAAGAGCTGACAGCGGGGCAGAGTGCAGTCGGCCTCTGCCCTCCCTTTGTCCCTTGTACAGAGCAGGATGTCCTGCAGGTTATACCAGCAGAAGAGCTGGCATCAGGGCAGAGTGCCGCTGGCCTCTGCCCCTCAAGGCCCCTCAGCGTGTTGCCCCATCACCACAGCGAAATATCCAGGTGCAGTAACTGTTTGTTGTGGGTGGGCTGCTCTTGCACTTTGTTGTTGTGGGGGGGCTGCTCTAGCACTGGTTTATTGTGGGTTGGTGGATCGTCTAACGGAGGCACTGACCGGCAGAAGGTCAGGTGCCTGGTTAGACTTCCCCCCAAAGGGGAGATGTGTGACGAAGTGCCCTTCGCCACTTTGTCTTGGAGAGGACTGTTTGCCAGCCTCCTGCCCTGCGACTATGGCCCTGGACATATTGCCCTTTAAACACAGTATTCAGCCATACCAGTGTTCTCCTACATGTATGCAGTAAAACATGTTTTATTATCTAAGTAAAATAATTTTAAGATACACTTGCACTGAAAAAAAGAGCATTATTTTCAGTTTAATGTATGATTCAAATGCTTTGATTTTCTCCTAGCCAAACTGTTCTGTAAGCAAAAATCGTTCTGCACATAGTTTATACAATGTCACTCATTCTGGCCCTTTACATACAGGGGGGTCATTCGGTACTTGCCCTGTGGGAGCGGTGATACCCCAGATAACTATGCCATTGAGCCCATTCATATAATGAAAGACTATGGGAAAGACTTTAGCTACATGGAAATTGAACTATGTGAATAGGATCTGAGCGCTATTCGGTAGTTTTGTGCGCTCAGATCCCAGCTATCTGGGGATATGTGAAATTTGAGTAAAGGTGAATTGCAGTAATGCTGATGGGTTGTCAAACTAGAGAATTGACCAACAAATACTTTTGTCCGGACATCCCCAGGCCGATCCGTTGGGATCAGACCGTGTATGCCGGCTTATGGTCACGGGGGAGGTATGTAACGGAACCCATCACTGTTTTACCCTGTTTTATGATTATTATGGTTAAAATATGATCCTACTATTTTACTGTATGTATGTTGGTTTATGCTCTGCAGAATATTGGCCCAGACTAGTGCAGACCTTGGCATGGGAGATATTCCTGTTATAGAGACCCCTCATAAGATAAGGAAGTCTATTGTATAAAGTGTTTTCATTCTCAGACATAAGAACAAAGAAGGGTGATCTAATCCATGTCTGATTGTATCAAAGTTGCCAGGTAGCCTCAGGGAGGTGTGACCCACCTATTGTCTCTATTTGTGTATTGTGTGGCCAACTATGGGGGATATGTGAAATGTCTGTGTGTTATGTGTAAAGGATACTTTTACTAACTTTTGAACCCCTGGTCTGATTCATGCCATTTTTTAATATGTTGTTCCACAATTTATGTTGTTCATAAAAATGTAAGATTTATTTATGTACTATGTAAAATCATAAAGTTATAAAAATGTATAAAAATGTATAGGTTTTAGCTGGGAGATAATTGAGTAGATACAGTAATAAACTCAATTATCTCCCAAACAAAGGGGAGGTAAACTGTGTTATTGATTGTTCTATACCTCCCCCCTGGGTGTGTTCTGTTTGTACCTGACTGTAATAAAAACCAGGCTGGGTGTGCCAGCAAAAGAGTTCACTGCTTGACCCTCAAACACAGAGCTTATGTCTCGTTCTTGGGGGGATTCATGGTATGCTGTTACAGACTGACTGCCAGGAGTGTAAGCATCTTGGGGTGCTTTTCCTGTTCAGCTGCTAGCGGCTATTCGTGAGGCTCCAGTTAAGCTACGGCGGTTGTGGAGTCTGTGGTGGTTGTGGTGTCCAGTGCGGTGCTTGTAGGCCTCGACGCAAACTAGGTCACGTCCATCAACGGAGGTACCCGGTCGGGGTGCCAGGAGATCCTTTACAGTGAGCACTGCTGGACAATGTGACATTATACCAGGACACTGTGACTCCCATTACTGACCAAACTCTATCTGGACCTGTGACTGGAGAGGTGAGCACTGCTGGACAATGTGACATTATACCAGGACACAGTGACCGCCATTACTGAGCAAGCTCTATCTGGACCTGTGACTGGAGAGGTGAGCACTGCTGGACAATGTGACATTATACCAGGACACAGTGACTCCCATTACTGACCAAGCTCTATCTGGACCTGTGACTGGAGAGGTGAGCACTGCTGGACAATGTGACATTATACCAGGACACAGTGACTCCCATTACTGACCAAGCTCTATCTGGACCTGTGACTGGAGAGGTGAGCACTGCTGGACAATGTGAAATTATACCAGGACACAATGACTCCCATTACTGACCAAGCTCTATCTGAACCTGTGACTGGAGAGGTGAGCACTGCTGGACAATGTGACATTATACCAGGACACAGTGACTCCCATTACTGACCAAGCTCTATCTGGACCTGTGACTGGAGAGGTGAGCACTGCTGGACATGTGACATTATACCAGGACACAATGACTCCCATTACTGACCAAGCTCTATCTGGACCTGTGACTGGAGAGGTGATCACTGCTGGACAATGGGACATTATACCAGGGTACAGTGACTCCCATTACTGACCAAGCTCTATCTGGACCTGTGACTGGAGAGGTGAGCACTGCTGGACAATGTGACATTATACCAGGACACAGTGACTCCCATTACTGACCAAGCTCTATCTGGACCTGTGACTGGAGAGGTGAGCACTGCTGGACAATGTGACATTATACCCGGACACAGTGACTCCCATTACTGACCAAGCTGTATCTGGACCTGTGACTGGAGAGGTGAGCACTGCTGGACAATGTGACATTATACCAGGACACAGTGACTCCCATTACTGACCAAGCTCTATCTGGACCTGTGACTGAAGAGGTGAGCACTGCTGGATAATTTGACATTATACCTGGACACAGTGACTCCCATTACTGACCAAGCTCTATCTGGACCTGTGACTGAAGAGGTGAGCGCTGCTGGATAATTTGACATTATACCTGGACACAGTGACTCCCATTACTGACCGAGCTCTATCTGGACCTGTGACTGAAGAGGTGAGCACTGCTGGACAATGTGACATTATACCAGGACACAGTGACTCCCATTATGACCAAGCTCTATCTGGACCTGTGAATGGAGAGGTGAGCACTGCTGGACAATGTGACATTATACCAGGACACAGTGACTCCCATTACTGACCAAGCTCTATCAGGACCTGTGACTGGAGAGGTGATCACTGCTGGACAATGTGACATTATACCAGGACACTGTGACTCCCATTACTGACCAAGCTTTATCTGGACCTGTGACTGGAGAGGTGGGCACTGCTGGACAATGTGACATTATACCAGGACACAGTGACTCCCATTACTGACCAAGCTCTATCTGGACCTGTGACTGGAGAGGTGAGCACTGCTGGACAATGTGACATTATACCAGGAGACAGTGACTCCCATTACTGACCAAGCTCTATCTGGACCTGTGACTGGAGAGGTTAGCACTGCTGGACAATGTGACATTATACCAGGACACAGTGACTGACATTACTGACCAAGCTGTATCTGGACCTTTGACTGGAGAGGTGATCACTGCTGGATAATGTGACATTATACCAGGACACAGTGACTCCCATTACTGACCATACTTCTTTGGACATGAGTGCCTATTTAATTTTTTCTCAATTTCAAATTTATCTTAATGCCCAGAAAATACTGCTTAATAAGAAAATGAGTAGGTAATGAAAATACCCTTAGAGCAGAGTAGTAGGGAAACATGTGGTGATGGACCCCCGTGGTGCATGGGATAGACACATGGCTTCCTGAAATTAGGACTGAACTATTTTAGGTTCATATGAGATTAAAATAAAACTAAGACAAATGTTCGCTCTTATAGTGCTCACCTATTATTCCCAATTGTCTTGAAGAGACACAAATAGGTAAATAAAACTTACTTTTTAATAACTTAGTTAAAATCTTCATATGAGATTAGACAAAAATACATTTTTAAGGGTTTTTCAGAATTAATATTGTAATTTTATCTTCTGCTGTGTTTTTCAGTGTGATACAGATGGACATAAAGAGACTTTAGGAATCACATCAAAGAGGAGCTCAGGTAACATTTTGATTATATACATTAATTATAAAAATATCAAAGCTAAACATAGAAGTAAAATATCTTTTGTGAGGTGTATCTCAGGAATAGTACACAGCGGTGGCTAAATTCCAGTCTACTTTTTGTGACAGATTCACTGTCACTCTCAGGATCCGTGCCTTGTTTTTCAATAAAATGGAGGACGCAGGAGCCCTTTAAATGTTTAACCACACATTACTTATTCTTTTGACAGCATACAACATAAAACTGAAGGCAGAAACAAAACCTAGCATCTCATTGAAGCCCCGCATAACTAAACTGTAGTCCCCTCACTGTCTTACATATAAGTGCAAACATACAGTCCAGACATAGACAGCAGAGGTGTCTTTCTTTCTCACATCTCTCTCAGGCTCTGTATCTCCGGCCTCTCTTTCCTAAGCAGATCCCTCCTTTGGTCATCACCTTCAGGGACATTCTGTTCCTCTTATCTGAAGGCTCTCTCTTCAAAGCTTCTGGCTTTGGTCCATTAGCTTTGAGTGCGGCCGCTGGCAGCAGCACTGCACACTTCCACAACACTCCAGCTCTGTCAAACAAATCTCCAGCTGGAGGCAGAAGCAGGCCTTGATTGCAGCCACACCCCTACCTTTTGAGCAGGTTGTTAACTGTCGCACTCCTGGGGAGAAGTCTTGAAGAGCTCTCTTATGACCTCTGGTGGCACTTCACCACACCTTGTTGTGTCACCAGAACACGCTCCTTCCATGTTATTAACAGTTGGGATAATTATCAATAGTATTACATTTTCATGAATATTCATTTTCTACAGGAATCTCCAGGTCCCCAAAGTGATAATGTAGACCCTGTTAGTGAGGAAGGAGAGGATGAGATGGATGAGAAAGATATTTTCCTCAGTTCTGAATAGTAAAGTATTGAGTTAAATCTTTTAGTCCTCGCTGTAATGATGACTCTATCACATTTATTACAAGTATTTATGATTTAAACTTAAAGTGTCTGCTGATTTTAATATACGTTATATATATTTATATGTAGCCCTGAACACAGATATAATGTTGGGTTAATTAAGTGCTTATGGGGGTCTGTATTGACCCCCATGCGTGACAGGGTTAATGAAGGGTTTATGGGGGTCTGTATTGACCCCCATGAGTTATGGGGTTAATTTTAGTTGCCTGGGGTTAATATTTTTTAGCGCAAGTCCTTTCAGGACATTTACAGTCCTTTAAGGGCCCGCAAGGCAGGAAATTTAAAAATTTAAATGCAGCGGTGTCACGATCGGTGCCGATCTTGGGCCCCCGCTGCAAGGGATTAAAGTGGGGGAGCTGCGGGGGTCCCTATGGACCCCTGCAGCAAGGGGTTAATGTGGGGACACTTCAGGGTCCTGATGGGGACCCCCAGCATAGAGGTGGGTTAATTTTATGTCCCGTGAGGGTAGTTGGAGTACCCCCCACAGCAGGGCTTATGTGTAGGACTGCCGCGGAGTTCCCGTTTAGGACCCCCGCAGTAATTGATGAGGTTGGGGAGCCAGGCTGTCACTCCTCATGTACATTATCACAGTGTTCATACAGACGGCCGCGCTGCGTAGCTCACACGTTGCTCGCAGCAGGGCTAATTTAATAGCCTTGTAACTTTGAGAAATTTGCAGTACGAGGCTGGAATTTAATAAGGCTGTTAGTGTGTAATTAGTCTGTGTATATTTATACAGGACGTGTGAGATCTTCAGCTTTCTCACAGTCTGACCAAGAAGCAGAACCAGATGTGAGGGGTCACCAACAGGATAAGGAAGAGGAGATTCCTGTAAATATCAGTGATGGTGAGAAATAAAACTAATTAAAAACTAATCATAAAAAATATACAAAAATATACACTATTGGCTTTTTGTGTAAGGACTATTGGATGAGGAGTGATTATACGCTGAAATACCTCTTAGTGTAGAGATTACTAAATGTGAGTGTTCGGATGTGATTTTTATACATTGTGAATTTATTTTAAAATAAATTACACAAGAAAGTGGCGTGCACTTTCTCTTTTTTCTTTTTTGGTGCTAATTAGTATTTGAACTCTGATATAACCAGAGTTCCTTCTGAGAAGCTGCCCCACACCTGATTGGATTCTCCTAATGAATCTTTCTCTTACATTCGCATTCTTTGTTTGAGAAAGCATGGGTTAAACCACATAACAGAGATGATTATCTAAATCATTAGGTGAGTGCTTCTTCTTAGTGGGATAGTACTGGGCCCAGTGTCACTTAGTACCTGCAGAAGTGTCTGCCTCAGTCCAAATGGTGACAGAACTGGAACAGTGTCTAGTGGTAAGTGCTTCTGCTTGGATGGTATGGGGCCCTACAGAAGTGTCTGCCTCAGTCCAAATGGTGACTAGAACTGGAACGGTGTCTGTTGGTAAATGCCTCTGCTTGGATGGTATGGGGCCCTACAGAAGTGTCTGCCTCAGTCCAAATGGTGACTAGAACTGGAACGGTGTCTGTTGGTAGGTGCTTCTGCTTGGATGGTATGGGGCCCTACAGAAGTGTCTGCCTCAGTCCAAATGGTGACTAGAACTGGAACGGTGTCTGTTGGTAAGTGCTTTTGCTTGGATGGCATGGTGCCCTACAGAAGTGTCTGCCTCAGTCCAAATGGTGACTAGAACTGGAACGGTGTCTGTTGGTAGGTCCTTCTACTTGGATGGTATGGGGCCCTACAGAAGTGTCTGCCTCAGTCCAAATGGTGACTAGAACTGGAACGGTGTCTGTTGGTAAATGCTTCTGCTTGGATGGTATGGGGCCCTACAGAAGTGTCTGCCTCAGTCCAAATGGTGACTAGAACTGGAACGGTGTCTGTTGGTAAGTGCCTCTGCTTGGATGGTATGGGGCCCTACAGAAGTGTCTGCCTCAGTCCAAATGGTGACTAGAACTGGAACGGTGTCTGTTGGTAGGTGCTTTTGCTTGGATGGTATGGGGCCCTACAGAAGTGTCTGCCTCAGTCCAAATGGTGACTAGAACTGGAACGGTGTCTGTTGGTAAGTGCTTTTGCTTGGATGGCATGGTGCCCTACAGAAGTGTCTGCCTCAGTCCAAATGGTGACTAGAACTGGAACGGTGTCTGTTGGTAGGTCCTTCTACTTGGATGGTATGGGGCCCTACAGAAGTGTCTGCCTCAGTCCAAATGGTGACTAGAACTGGAACGGTGTCTGTTGGTAAGTGCTTCTGTTTGGATGGTATGGGGCTCTACAGAAGTGTCTGCCTCAGTCCAAATGGTGACTAGAACTGGAACGGTGTCTGTTGGTAGGTGCTTCTACTTGGATGGTATGGGGCCCTACAGAAGTGTCTGCCTCAGTCCAAATGGTGACTAGAACTGGAACGGTGTCTGTTGGTAGGTGCTTCTACTTGGATGGTATGGGGCCCTACAGAAGTGTCTGCCTCAGTCCAAATGGTGACTAGAACTGGAACGGTGTCTGTTGGTAAGTGCTTCTGCTTGGATGGTATGGGGCCCTACAGAAGTGGCTGCCTCAGTCCAAATGGTGACTAGAACTGGAACGGTGTCTGTTGGTAAGTGCTTCTGCTTGGATGGTATGGGGCCCTACAGAAGTGGCTGCCTCAGTCCAAATGGTGACTAGAACTGGAACGGTGTCTGTTGGTAGGTGCTTCTGCTTGGATGGTATGGGGCCCTACAGAAGTGTCTGCCTCAGTCCAAATGGTGACTAGAACTGGAACGGTGTCTGTTGGTAAGTGCTTCTGCTTGGATGGTATGGGGCCCTACAGAAGTGTCTGCCTCAGTCCAAATGGTGACTAGAACTGGAACGGTGTCTGTTGGTAGGTGCTTCTGCTTGGATGGTATGGGGCCCTACAGAAGTGTCTGCCTCAGTCCAAATGGTGACTAGAACTGGAACGGTGTCTGTTGGTAAATGCTTCTGCTTGGATGGTATGGGGCCCTACAGAAGTGGCTGCCTCAGTCCAAATGGTGACTAGAACTGGAACGGTGTCTGTTGGTAAGTGCTTCTGCTTGGATGGTATGGGGCCCTACAGAAGTGGCTGCCTCAGTCCAAATGGTGACTAGAACTGGAACGGTGTCTGTTGGTAAGTGCTTCTGCTTGGATGGTATGGGGCCCTACAGAAGTGTCTGCCTCAGTCCAAATGGTGACTAGAACTGGAACGGTGTCTGTTGGTAAGTGCTTCTGCTTGGATGGTAAGGGGCCCTACAGAAGTGTCTGCCTCAGTCCAAATGGTGACTAGAACTGGAACGGTGTCTGTTGGTAAGTGCTTCTGCTTGGATGGTATGGGGCCCTACAGAAGTGTCTGCCTCAGTCCAAATGGTGACTAGAACTGGAACGGTGTCTGTTGGTAAGTGCTTCTGCTTGGATGGTATGGGGCCCTACAGAAGTGGCTGCCTCAGTCCAAATGGTGACTAGAACTGGAACGGTGTCTGTTGGTAAGTGCTTCTGCTTGGATGGTATGGGGCCCTACAGAAGTGGCTGCCTAAGTGCTGGTGTGAATGAAACTGGAAAGTTGTCAGTTGGTGAGTGCTTTTGTAAACAAATAAGTAAAGGCAACTTCCCAAAAGGGTTGATTGCTATGTCTATAGCGCTCCACAAGTGATATCAAGAGGACGGTGCAATTAAATATATAGTTGTGAGCAGCAGAAAATGTTGCTAACGCTGACATCATAAAGGGGGCGTGGCTATGATGTAAGTGGGGGTGGGCCTAACACCTGATCTTAACAGAAGCGTGGCGGCCATTTGCATTTCAGAGAAAGACAGCAAAGTGAGAGAGGGAGACAGGTACAGAGAGAGAGGGAGACAGCTACAGAGAGAGAAGAAGACAGGTACAGAGAGAGAGGGAGACAGGTACAGAGAGGGAGACAGGTACAGAGAGAGAGGGAGACAGGTACAGAGAGAGAGGGAGACAGGTACAGAGAGGGAGAGAGACAGGTACAGAGAGAGAGGGAGACAGGTACAGAGAGAGAGGGAGACAGCTACAGAGAGAGAAGAAGACAGGTACAGAGAGAGAAGGAGACAGGTACAGAGATGGAGACAGGTACAGAGAGGGAGAGAGACAGGTACAGAGAGAGAGGGAGACAGGTACAGAGATGGAGACAGGTACAGAGAGAGAGGGAGACAGGTACAGAGAGAGAGGGAGACAGGTACAGAGAGAGAGGGAGACAGCTACAGAGAGAGAAGAAGACAGGTACAGAGAGAGAAGGAGACAGGTACAGAGATGGAGACAGGTACAGAGAGAGAGGGAGACAGGTACAGAGATGGAGACAGGTACAGAGAGAGAGGGAGACAGGTACAGAGAGAGAGGGAGACAGCTACAGAGATGGAGACAGGTACAGAGAGAGAGGGAGACAGGTACAGAGAGAGAGGGAGACAGCTACAGAGAGAGAAGAAGACAGGTACAGAGAGAGAGGGAGACAGGTACAGAGAGGGAGAGAGACAGGTACAGAGAGAGAGGGAGACAGGTACAGAGAGAGAGGGAGACAGGTACAGAGAGAGAAGGAGACAGGTACAGAGATGGAGACAGGTACAGAGAGGGAGAGAGACAGGTACAGAGAGAGAGGGAGACAGGTACAGAGATGGAGACAGGTACAGAGAGAGAGGGAGACAGGTACAGAGAGAGAGGGAGACAGGTACAGAGAGAGAGGGAGACAGGTACAGAGAGAGAGGGAGACAGCTACAGAGAGAGAGGGAGACAGGTACAGAGATGGAGACAGGTACAGAGAGAGAGGGAGACAGGTACAGAGAGAGAGGGAGACAGGTACAGAGAGAGAGGGAGACAGCTACAGAGAGAGAAGAAGACAGGTACAGAGAGAGAAGGAGACAGGTACAGAGAGAGAGGGAGACAGCTACAGAGAGAGAAGGAGACAGGTACAGAGATGGAGACAGGTACAGAGAGAGAGGGAGACAGGTACAGAGAGAGAGGGAGACAGCTACAGAGAGAGAAGAAGACAGGTACAGAGAGAGAGGGAGACAGGTACAGAGAGGGAGAGAGACAGGTACAGAGAGAGAGGGAGACAGGTACAGAGAGAGAGGGAGACAGGTACAGAGAGAGAAGGAGACAGGTACAGAGATGGAGACAGGTACAGAGAGGGAGAGAGACAGGTACAGAGAGAGAGGGAGACAGGTACAGAGATGGAGACAGGTACAGAGAGAGAGGGAGACAGGTACAGAGAGAGAGGGAGACAGGTACAGAGAGAGAGGGAGACAGGTACAGAGAGAGAGGGAGACAGCTACAGAGAGAGAGGGAGACAGGTACAGAGATGGAGACAGGTACAGAGAGAGAGGGAGACAGGTACAGAGAGAGAGGGAGACAGGTACAGAGAGAGAGGGAGACAGCTACAGAGAGAGAAGAAGACAGGTACAGAGAGAGAAGGAGACAGGTACAGAGAGGGAGAGAGACAGGTACAGAGAGAGAGGGAGACAGGTACAGAGATGGAGACAGGTACAGAGAGAGAGGGAGACAGGTACAGAGAGAGAGGGAGACAGCTACAGAGAGAGAAGAAGACAGCTACAGAGAGAGGGAGACAGGTACAGAGAGAGAGGGAGTCAGGTACAGAGAGAGAGGGAGACAGGTACAGAGAGAGAGGGAGACAGCTACAGAGAGAGAAGGAGACAGGTACAGAGATGGAGACAGGTACAGAGAGGGAGAGAGACAGGTACAGAGAGAGAGGGAGACAGGTACAGAGAGAGAGGGAGACAGGTACAGAGATGGAGACAGGTACAGAGAGGGAGAGAGACAGGTACAGAGAGAGAGGGAGACAGGTACAGAGAGAGAGGGAGACAGGTACAGAGAGAGAGGGAGACAGGTACAGAGATGGAGACAGGTACAGAGAGGGAGAGAGACAGGTACAGAGAGAGAGGGAGACAGGTACAGAGATGGAGACAGGTACAGAGAGAGAAGAAGACAGGTACAGAGAGAGAGGGAGACAGCTACAGAGAGAGAGGGAGACAGGTACAGAGAGAGAGGGAGACAGGTACAGAGAGAGAGAGGGAGACAGGTACAGAGAGAGAGGGAGTCAGGTACAGAGAGAGAGGGAGACAGGTACAGAGAGAGAGGGAGACAGGTACAGAGAGAGAGGGAGACAGGTACAGAGAGAGAGGGAGACAGCTACAGAGAGAGAGGGAGACAGGTACAGAGAGAGAAGAAGACAGGTACAGAGAGAGAAGAAGACAGGTACAGAGAGAGAAGAAGACAGGTACAGAGATGGAGACAGGTACAGAGAGGGAGAGAGACAGGTACAGAGAGAGAGGGAGACAGGTACAGAGAGAGAGGGAGACAGGTACAGAGAGGGAGAGAGACAGATACAGAGAGAGAGGGAGACAGGTACAGAGAGAGAGGGAGACAGGTACAGAGAGAGAGGGAGTCAGGTACAGAGAGAGAGGGAGACATAAAGAGAATTACAGAGCAAGAGCACACACAGACAGTGAGGGAGCACAAAGACAGCGCAGAGAGAGTTCACAGATAGAGCGCACAGAGAGAGAGTGCAGAGAGATTGACAAAGATAGTGAGGGGTACAGAGACAGAGATTGCACACAGACAGCAGTGCACATAGGGTGCAGATAGAGAAAGCGTACACGCAGAGAGCATGCCCAGCCGGTACATCTACACATTATATAGTAATAATAATAATAATAATGCACAAGAGCATGCCCAGCCGGTACATCTACACATTATATAGTAATAATAATAATGCACAAGAGCATGCCAAGCCGGTACATCTACACATTATATAGTAATAATAATAATAATAATGCACAAGAGCATGCCCAGCCGGTACATCTACACATTATATAGTAATAATAATAATAATAATGCACAAGAGCATGCCCAGCCGGTACATCTACACATTATATAGTAATAATAATAATAATAATGCACAAGAGCATGAACAGCCGGTACATCTACACATTATATAGTAATAATAATAATAATAATAATGCACAAGAGCATGCCCAGCCGGTACATCTACACATTATATAGTAATCACATATATAGTTGTGAGCGTACGAGTTGTTGCTAACGCTGCGGGCTCGCGTAGCGAGCCAAGGCCCTCGCAAAGCGAGGGCACTGGGCGAGGGTCTCAGTTGCTGGCATGGAGCGCCAAAGGCGCTCCTTGCCAGCAACTGAGGACCCTCGCGAAGCGAGGGCCTCAGTTGCTGGCATGGAGTTCCGTAGGCGCTCCATGCCAGCACCTGAGGACCTCGCCGAAGGCGCTCCATGCCAGCAACTGCGACCCTCGCAAAGTTCACGTCGCAACCCAAAGAGCACGACACACACATTACGACACTCGCAAACAACATACGACACACGTTCACACACATTACGGCCTCGCAACACTCGGGCGCCACTTACACCTTCATTTTACTCGAAATAAAAGAGTTTAGAGACTAAAAAAAACTGTAAGCAAGAGAAAAAATGGCCGCCGAACAAAACGAAAACGAGGCTACAGCACTCTAAACTCGCAAAACACCACAAGAAACTCGCAAAACGCCACAAACGACCTACAGATATTCATACCACACAGTGCACACATTCAGCATGCTTACACAGCAGCTCCACACCACTAATGCTGCAGCAACATCAAAACAGATTGCCAGCTCTTCAACACAATGCTTCAAAATAGGTAAAGTATATTAATTTAGTAATCTATTACATATTTCAGTATTATACACCAAACAGCATTAGCTACCTTACAATTTTATTGCCGTAATTTTTTGACGGGCAATATTCTAGTTAAATATATAAAGTGGATATTGATCTGAGGTTATTCAATCGTCACACCAAATAAATCCACTATGCGGGCAAGTGATGGAAATTAAATGCAAATCGTCTCACTTTGGAATGATATCGTTCTCCAAATAGTGTCCTTTCTTCTTCACGGTTGTGTCCAGAATAGTCCCAAGTGTAATTAATGCGTGTCCTCCAATAGATTCAATCCTGGTTGCGATGCCGCTTCCTCCAGACAAGTACTGTCCACAAAGTACTCCAAAAGCCGAAAAAACAAGAAGAGGGGTGGGAGGGACAAGCGCAAAGCCAAACCAATCGTGAAATATTTATTATAGCAAATGTCTCAATATCAAATATATCAATTGTTACAGGGATACAGACGCGTTTCGGCCAACTCTTGGCCTTTATCAATGGTGATCTCGAATAAAAAGATGGTGAGTGCTTTTGCTTAGCTGGAAGGTATTGGGGCCCAGAGCCACTAGCATATCCCCTGAAGAAGTGGCTGCCTCAGTCCTGATGGTAAACAGAACTAGAATAAGAGTATAAATTATATATATCTAGCTTGTTATGTCATTCCAAGAGGATAATCTTCTTGCCAATACTGACATAGCTACAGATGATGAGGTCATATTTGTGGACTTTTTAAAGCCTAGGTTTCCTGTCCTATTGCACTATTATTAAGCCTATGGAAAAGGCGCCGAAACAGCTGTTACGCAGAATTAGAAGTTTCTTAGCTCTATTCTCAGTTTGTATATACCAATTGTGAGGCATACTGGGGGGCTTTTAAGCTCCAGCTGATTGGCATTACTCCAATAATGTATTTATAAAACATTGGAGCGGTATTGTCTGCCATATTCAGGCTAAGATTGGCAATTGGGTTCCTACAACATGATACCTCCATGTCACACACTCTCAGAGCTTTTAGTCAGATTTGGCGCATCACTTACTTCCAGATTGGAGGCGTTCTTCGAGGGTCATGTGCCTTTTTCGGCTTCTTTCACTTTCAGCATTAGTGAAGGGTCATTGCCTATACCCATAACACATGAAATAGTTGCCCATTTTCTTTGGAAATTCTATGATTTGAGTATGATATGAGAACTTCACCACCTGGTACGATCAGTTTTCCAGATTTTAATGCAGTATTACATTTCATATTGTTGTGGTATTGCCAACATATTTCCTACTCAACTTGTTTTTCGTGGTATTCGTACTATTTGTTGGTGTTAAGCTCCATGGAAATAGGTCTATTTTTTTATATCCCATGTTTTGCCTTTATCACAGCTACAATGTGGGAGTCCTGGCAGTGTGCTCGTGCTGGCCATCCTGTCTTGGTAGGAGATGGATGAGCTCAGGACATTTCTCAAGGAAGGAAACTGAAATCATCAATAATATAAGGAAATAAATACACATAGATGTTAATAAACCAGTGATGAGAGGGAAGCAATTGCTACGTCATTCATCCATCTTCCTTGGAGCACAGGTCGTCATCGGCAGGGGATGACCATCACTTCTGCTAGTCGTACTTCAAGCCCTCAGGTTAGTTGCATTTATTTTATAATCCGGTTTAAAAAGGCGCAGAAGGAGTGAGGGCTCATAACTCAGAAAGAACAGATCATCTAGGAGGAGAAGGTAAAAGGATAAACTTAAGAAACAGGATGACCACTCCAATAGTGGGTTCTAGATTAGATAAAAAAATAAACAAAAAACTAAGTCAGAGGCGCTCATCAGAGAACGAACCAACCTTAATAGGCTAATTCTATGGCCACGATAACCCACTCTGAGACCTCTTTTAGCCACTTGTGCCCATCACAGGGATATCAAAAAAATATATACTCAAAAGAGTGACCCAGACCCGAAATACCAGGCAATTCTACCCTGAACAGGAGAAACAGCAAACACAGACGCGTTTCAGCCTTTTTGGGCCTCGTCAGTAAGGTGCAGCTATCATGGCCATAGAGCTAACCTATTAAGGTCAGTTTGTTCTCTGATGAGCGCCTCTGACTTAGTTGTTTTGTATATGCAAATTACCTTTAGGGTTTAGTCTCCCTAAGGGTAATAGGGGACTCCAGACGTGGACCCCTTGCTCACTGTGCCTTAGGGAGTTCAGGGGCTGGGTCGCTCTAGTGAGTGGGACCAGACTGATACTACAGGATATTTCTCCCTGTGAAGGGCACAAGTGGGCTAAAAGAGGTCGCTCTCAGAGTAGCTTATCATGGCTATAGACCTAACCTATTAAGGTTGGTTTGTTCTCTGATGAGCGCCTCTGACAGTTATTTTCTAGATTAGATGCCCAATATTGTAGATGAACAAGTAGTATATTGGATGATTGCCACATTAAGATTGTTGTTTAAAATGTTTTACTTGTTTGTTATATGTATGAGATTTACATAGTTACATAGGCCCTCATTCAATTGCAATTTGGCCAATTGAATAGGGCTCTAAAAAAGCACATAACATATTTTTTTAAGAAGTTTTTAGTTAGTAAACATCTATCCAAAAACAAGGTTTACACTAACTAAAAACTTCTTTAAAAAAAATATGCTAAGTGCTTATTTAGAGCCCTATTCAATTGGCCAAATCACAATTGAATGAGGCCCATAGTAATTAAGGTTGAAAAAAGACTTTCAGTCCATCAAGTTTAACCTGTTAAGATCTCCTCTGATCTGCAATATGCGGATTAGTTATTAATTCATTTGTTGATTAAATAATTATTAATAGTATAGTATTGGAGGATGAATAAAGAGTTAGTCCATCAAGTTCAACCTTTTTAGATCTCTATTGATCTTTTTAATGTGCACTATTTATTATTATTGTTAATTGATCCAGAGGAAGAAACAGAAAAAAAAAAACCATTGAAACTTTGCCAATTGTCTCATAAGGGGAAAAAAAGCAAAATTCCTTCCTGACCCCAGAAACTGGCGATCAAATTTCTCCCTGGATCAATATTCCTTCGCTAGTTATCTAGGATAGCCTTGAATGCCCTCTTTATTCAAAAATATATCTAACCCCTTTTTGAAGTTATCTATCGAATCCGCTGTCACCACCTCCTTTGGTAGAGAATTCCACAGATTAACCACCCTAACTGTGAAGAACCCTTTTCTTTGTTTAAGGTGAAATCTTTTTTCCTCTAACCTCAACGGATGTCCTCTTGTCAGTTGAAAACCTCTTGGCACAAAAAGCTCACTTGACAAAGCCTTATATGGACCCTGGATGTATTTATATAAGGTAATCATATCTCCTCTTAGGGGCTTTTTAAGCTTAATGTGGTTAGTCTTTCTTCATAACTTAGCCCCTCCATTCCCCTTTGTACAGTGGCAGAATTATATTTGCTTCCCTTGCTTCTATACCCTTCTTAATACATGCTAATATTTTATTTGCCTTTGCAGCCGCTGCTTGGCTTTGAGCACTGTTACCTAGGTGGTTGTCCACAAGCACTCCCAAATCCCTTTCAATATCTGATACACCTAGATTTGCTCCAAAAGGGTTATAAATTTCGTGGCTATTTTTCCTTCCCAGATGCATAACTTTACATTTATTCATATTAAATCTCATCTGACATTTAGATGCCCATTCCTCAATTTTATGTAAATCCCTTTGTAGGGAAAGCACATCATTATCTGATTTAATTACCTTGCACAACTTCGTGTCATCAGCGAAAATGGAGACACTACACTCCAATCCCACCTCTAAGTCACTAATAAATATGTTAAAAAGGAGAGGACCTAATACTGAACCCTGAGGAACCCCACTTACCACATTAGTCCAATCGGAGTATGTTCCATTTACAACAACCCTTTGCTTCCTGTCTTTTAGCTCTCAATCCATGAGCAGATATTTACTGCAACTCCTGTATCTCTTAGTTTGCCCAATAGTCTCCCATGTGGCACTGTATCAAAAGCCTTTGCAAAATCCAAAAAGACTACATCCAGAGTTGCCTTTATCCAGGTTCCTATTAACCTCCTCATAGAAACAAATTAGATTTGTTTGACATGACCTATCCCTCATAAATCCATGTTGACTCCTACTTATAATCCTGTTCCAATAGACATATTCTTGTATATTATCCCTTATTAACCCTATAAAAGCTTCCCCACTCCTCACTGGTCTATAATTCCCCAGATTTGCTCTTGCTCCCTTTTTAAATAAAGGTATCACATCTGCTTTTCTCCAGTCATCTGGTAGAGACCCTGTAGTGAGTGAGTCTTGAAAGAGTAGATATAATGGTTTGGCTATTACAGAGCCCAGTTCCCTTAGTACCCTTGGATGTTTTCCATCAGGACCCGGGGCTTTATTAACATTTATTTTTTCCAACCTCTTTTGTATTACTTCCTGTGTTAACCAATTATTTAGTAAAGGTAGTGTAGCCCCATTATGTCGCAGTGTCCCAACCACTGGTACTCCCTTGTTTATACCGACGAAAAGAACCTATTTAGCTCATCTGCCTTTTCCTGGTCACTAATTATCAGATGGCCTGTGTCACATTGTAATGGTCCTATCGATTCCTTCCTGGCCTTCTTCCCATTAATATATTTATAAAATATTTTAGGGTTAGTCTTACTTTCCATTGCAACTGACTCATTGTCTATGTTAGCCAGTCTAATAGCCCTTTTGCAAGCCTTGTTGATTTCCTTATAGTCACATAAAGATGCCTCTGTTCCCTCCTTGTATAATTTAAATGCATGTTTCTATTTCCTCATCATGATCTTTAGGTAATTGTTAAGCCACATGGGATGTGATTTACTCCTATTCATTTTATTTCCACATGGTACATGCCGATGAGTACGCTTATTTAGTAAGGATTTGAATGTTCTCCATTTATTTTCAGTATTTTTCCCTGAAAGTTCTTTGTCACAGTCTATATGTTGTATCGCTGCTCTTAGCCCATTAAAGTTAGCCCTTTTAAAATTTTGAGTTTTTGTTGGCCCCTTACAACTCTGTTTTTTTGTATTATAGTTGTTGCCTTTGCCAAACTTATATATTAATTATTATTCTCGCTCTTTTCAATCCTTGTTCATGTCCAATAGTTTTTTCTCTATAATAGAGGGGCATGTAGCTAGATATATGGTGTTCTTTATCTATTTCTCCCTTTCTTTCCTCAATATGTTTTTTTTTTACATCACTAGATAGTATATATTTCATGTAATCGGATATTATTGGATATCTGGAATTAACCCTGAGGGCTCTAAGTATTTTAAATACAATAAGAGATTTCCCCAGACATTAGTTCTTCAAATAATTGTACAAGCATGACAAGCAAACTGCAGCTCCAATATAATCTGTATACTATGCTTGAAATAGGCATTGCAGCTTGCATAAAGTATATGCTTCCAACAATATGGAGTGATAACGAAGCCTGACGAACATTTCGCCACTAGCAAGCTGCTTTATCAAAGACAAGAAGGACTCTATTATTTTCCAGCATGATCAAATACTCAAAGGTAAGGTGCTGGATTACTAAAACAGTGAATAAATATGTAAACGCTATAATGTAAAATCAAAAATAAATGAGTATAACTAAGGGCTAGTGCATAAATGCTGTTAAAGCTGCACAATAAATGAGGCTACATTGCCTAGCTCTACATTATAAAGGTTGAAACTATATGTGATGCCTAAAACGTATTCTGACAAGAAGATGGTACATAATATCCCAATAATATACCCAATGTAGTACATCTATAATGACAATAACAATGTAAAAATATACAAACGGGAAATGCCTAACACTAATGACAAATAGATTATTGATGTCATAATAATAATAGTGTCACCCTAATGTGTAAATGTGTTATACATTAATAAACATATAGGTAAGTGGGGAAAATAACAACGTACTGCTTTAATTGTGGTCTAAAAGAGGTAAACTCAGTTCTAATGTTTGCTATCTTAGACCTAAAACCATAGATTTAATTATTATAAAGAAAAATATGGTAAGTGATATCTCAACGATGTCCCAACACAGCACAGATGTGTAAAATCTATAGTGTCTCCATAATCATCTGTCAAACTATCACAGACCCCTTGCCAAGGCCAGGCTCTTGGCCAATTGAGCCACCATAGAGGACATGGAAAATGGGTAGGGGAATTATATTTCAGGACCTAAAAATATTTTTGTCTCTTTTACAGCTCTATAGACTTAACGCTTTGTTTGATGCTACAAAAGCAAATAGACTACAAGAAAATTAACAGGAGCGGCTACTAAGGTTGAAGAGAAAAATATAAAAATACATATAACTTAGTTCACAAATTGACTATGAGTGCTCAATATGATGGTGTAAAGCAAAGTCCATAAGTTCAAGATCCCTTAAATCAAAAGGTTATTTGTAACCAAGGAGATAGCAGCAATGCACAGAACCAGTGCAGCCTCCTAGTGTGTATTATAATAAAACAAGCTGATACACTAGTATCACTTATTAAAAGAGCAGCACTGCTGAAAAGTTCAATTAACATGATTTACAACTCAGATATCCACAGATTGTTATGAATTTGCTAAATGTTTTTTATTACATTTATATGATCTTAGTAGAATTGCATGATGTCGTGTTGATGTGTAATGGCAGAATCATATTACATACAACTGGTCTTTATACTGTATGAATTTTATTTGGTCATTTCAAATCTGACTGAAACACATTTTGTTCTCTTGTGTAAGTTTTAGAACATGCAAATGGTGTTTATCCTGCGTGAGTCATCTTATGTACATTAAGATCTGAGAGCTGACTAAAACATTTCTCACATTCAGAACATGGAAAATGTTTTTCTCCTGTATGAGTCCTCTTATGGCTATTAAGATTTGAGAGCTGACTGAAACATTTCCCACATTCAGTACATGGAAAAGGTTTTTCTCCTGTATGAGTCCTCTTATGGCTTTTAAGTACTGAGAGACGACTGAAACATTTCCCACATTCAAAACATGGAAAAGGTTTTTCTCCTGTATGAGTCATCTTATGGCTATTAAGATATGAGAGACGACTGAAACATTTCCCACATTCAGTACATGAAAAAGGTTTTTCTCCTGTATGAGTCATCTTATGATTATTAATATTTGAGAGATGACTGAAACATTTCCCACATTCAGAACATGCAAACGGTTTTTCTCCTGTGTGCGTCATCTTATGTTTAATAAGCACTGAGAGATGACTGAAACATTTCCCACATTCAGAACATGGAAAAGGTTTTTCTCCTGTATGAGTCTTCTTATGTCTATTAAGATCTGAGAGATGACTGAAACATTTCCCACATTCAGAACATGCAAAAGGTTTTTCTCCTGTGTGAGTCCTCTTATGTTTATTAAGTACTGAGAGCTGACTGAAACATTTCTCACATTCAGAACATGCAAAATGTTTTTCTTCAGTATGAGTCATCTTATGTTTATTAAGATATGAGAGATGACGGAAACATCTCCCACATTCAGAACATGGAAAAGGTTTCTCTCCAGTATGAGTCATCTTATGGATATTAACATATGACCTCTGACTGAAACATTTCCCACATTCAGAACACGAAAAAGGTTTTTCTCCTGTATGAGTCATCTTATGTTTATTAAGTACTGAGAGATGGCTGAAACATTTCCCACATTCAGAACATGCAAATGTTTTTTCTCCTGTATGAGTCATCTTGTGTTCTTTAAGATATGAGGCCTGACTGAAACATTTCCCACATTCACTACATGAAAAAGGTTTTTCTCCTGTATGAGTCCTCTTATGTTCTTTAAGACGTGAGGCTCGACTGAAACATTTCCCACATTCAGAACATGCAAATGGTTTTTCCCCTGTATGAGTCATCTTATGTTCTTTAAGATATGAGGCCTGACTGAAACATTTCCCACATTCATTACATGAAAAAGGTTTTTCTCCTGTATGAGTCCTCTTATGTCCTTTAAGATGTGTAGCCTGACTAAAACATTTTCCACATTCAGAACATGAAAAAGGTTTTTCTCCTGTATGAGTCCTCTTATGTCCTTTAAGATGTGAGGCATGACTGAAACATTTCCCACATTCAGAACATGCAAATGTTTTTTCTACTGTGTAGGAAATGTTGTCTTCTCCGAGGTTATTCCAAATCTCAGATCCATCTGTTGGAAACAAAATAATTAGTTATAGCACACTGAGACCAATTTGCAGACAATATATTTTGTAAATATATGAAAGTAAAGCAAAAGATGCCTGAATGTATATAGAGTTCATATTAATTATTGTTTATTATGGCCCTTTGTTTAACTAAATATGATGGTCTGCAAAATGTTATTTAAAAGAGAAAACAAATACTGTAATGTTCTATCAGGAAGTTGTGTTAATGAAAATAAAATGGCTTGGGGTCATAACACCAGCAAATAAGAAAGGTTCCCTAGTGCTTATGATTTGTGGGGATTACATGAAAAATATTTTGAATCAATTAGGCGATACCAATATCCACATAAAGTTGAATTTATATTTTCATACATCATCTGTGAAAAAAAAGGATGACATTACCCAGATGTCAAGAGCACGGAGGTTAAATAGTAATAGAAATAAAATAGTTGTTGTTGCTGTTAATAAAATGGGAACTAAGATTTCTGAGGCTTCCTTGGTGATCCAGTGGTTAGGACTCGGTGCTTCCACCGGTGTCGACCTGGGTTTAATTCCAAGTCAGGGAAGCAAGAGGTCAAACCACTATGCTGCCAAGCAGGGTTGGGCCTGGTCAGTACTGGGATGGGAGACCGCCTAGGAATACCAGGAGCTGTATGCTATGGCCCACTGGGGAAGGAACTGTCAACCCTCTCCATTATCTCTGCCATGAATACCAAGTGGATTAGCATGACCATGGACATAAAGATGTTCTGATGTGTTACAGTCCATTTGGTCACAGAGAGTTGGAAACGACTGAACAATGCAAAAAAGAAAAGTTTTCTGAAATAGTTCAATTTATTTCCTAATATAACCTAAATGCTCAGAAGGTTCTTGGAATGCCCCACCTACCAATCCCAATGGGGATCCCCATGGTATCTAAAATTAGCCCTCTAGCATAGGAGTCCCTATGGACTTCCAAAGCTCCCTAACCCATAACTACCCAAAATGTATGTGAATGAAAAAAACGTTAATAATAATAAAATATTACAATGTAAAATAAAAAAATACAAGTTAAGTAGGTAAGTGGGTAAATGTATGTGTAGAGTCCATGAAGGCCATTACTGGATGATGGGAGCACACAGGAGGACATCACCTACAGTTGATGTATTTACCAATATATGGAATGAGGTAAGTGGGTGAGTGTACGTGTAGAGACCATTATCACTCACCTGTACAGGGATCTGAATGGGTTCCCATCTGGTGACTAGACTCCTCATCTCTCTCATATGCTCCGTCCTCATTAATTAAGTCAGGATATAGATCTCCATCTTGAGGTCCTGTTAGTCACAAGAGAGAGAAGTCTATGTACATTAAATATATATTTTTTAAAACAGCTCCCGGGTATAAATATACGGACTGAGGGGTGATAGTTTTACTAATTATCAGATTATGACTAATGTGAGAATCTCTGTGTATAAAACACAATAACAACAAAATTAGAGGAGCTCAATCTGAGAACAGACAATGCCTGAAGTAGGGTTGTCCTATAGGTCTGGTCACCTACTCAGAGGGCGACTTCTTGTAGCTCACTTGTGCCCTACACAGGGAGAAATATCCTGTAGCCTATCAGTCTAGTTTCACTCAGAAGAGCGATCTAGCCCCAAAATACCAGGCAAATCTCCCTGAAAAGAAGAAAAGGCAAACCCCAAACATATATTTTGGCCTCTCTGGGCCTCATCAGTAAGGTGCAGCTGTGCTCCCCTAAGGCACAGTGAGAAAGGAGTCCTTGTCTGGAGCCTCCTATCACCCTTAGGGTGAGAAAAAACACCTAAGGGTCATTTGCAATAAACAACAACAAAATTAGAAGTGCTCAATCTGAGAACGGACAATACCTGAAGTAGGTTTGTCCTATAGGTCACTTGTGTCCTGCCCTTAGAGTGGATGACCATATCCATAGAACTACCTATTAAGTATAGTTCGTACTCTGCCAGAGCAACTTTATTGTTGGTATTGCTTATAAAATACAAAAAACTGATTTAATAAATGTAACAATATTATTAATACATATATCCTGTACATTTGTGTGCTCTAGAGACTATTATGGACTGATATTAGTAATGATTGGCCAGTACTAAATTCTCCAACCCCCCCTCCCTTACCAAATTCTCTGAGCCATACATTTATATACTGCGATGCACATTAGCATACATGAGCCACATAAACAATGCTGCATATCTCAGGTATTATGTACTATAGAGCTAAATAGCTACTGCAATGTATATAAAGTTTTAATCATATTTAAGATAAACTTGTTAGGGTGACAGTGTGACGTTACAGAATGTATTATTAATGTTCTTATTTTGTATTAATTCCTCACCTTCCCTGATATTCCCAGGACTCTCCTCCTCCTTCACCTGCTGTCGATCTCTTATATTCGGCTCCTCTTGTTCAACCTTGGAGACAACTGGAGGCTTCACATCTAAAGGTCCTACAGATAGAGATGAACAGATTATAGACTTTCACCATTATAATTATTTACTACCAATTGGGTATAAAATCACCTTTATCATGAAGGGCGATGTGTGTAAAACTTCTTGGGTGAGAGATGAAGGTTAAATACACCCCAATAAGGACTGAAGTAAGTGATAATTGTCCATAAGATATTACTCACCCTCACTGATATTTACAGGAATTTCCTCCTCTTTAATCTCCCGGGGACTCCTCATATTTGTCTCTTCTTCTTGGTCAGACTCGGAGAGAACTGATGGTGTCACTTTGTCACGGTCTGTACAAATACATATGAGACGGTCACACGCTGGGATTTATTACACGTCTTTATGGTCTGTACAAATACATATAAGACGGTCACACGCTGGGATTTATTACACGTCTTTATGGTCTGTGCAAATAAACATGAGACGGTCACACGCTGGGATTTATTACATGGATTTTTGGTCTGTACAAATAAACATGAGAGGGCCACACGCTGGGATTTATTACACGTCTTTATGGTCTGTGCAAATAAACATGAGGCGGTCACACGCTGGGATTTGTTACACGTCTTTATGGACTGTGCAAATAAACATGAGGCGGTCACACGCTGGGATTTATGGCATTACAAGATAGTATTGCTGAGTTTAGTGAGATCTTCAATTGCAGATTAAATCTATGGATATTGGAAGTGGCAATCTAAGAGTGGAGTGTGAAGTATGACCCGAAACCACGCCCAGGAAGCGGTTAGCATGGCGCGCTAACCAAGGCAAGATGGCGTTTGCTTGCGGGGCTTGAGATCCCAACACAAATATAGACAGCTACTTTTCTCCCTTCGACCGCAAGAGATCCCTCAAGGATACCTGACATTGATGAATCTTGAACAGATGAGGAAGATCCAAAACCGGACCAAAACTCAAGGAGACCAACACTTTCACCCAGTGCAGGGTGAGGCGACACAGCAGAGTTACGAAGCAACGGAGGCTCGAGATGCTGATACAGAAAGCAGAGCGTGACTGGAGGAGACCCCCCATTGCTATGGAAGGCAATCGAGGTGTTTTAACACAGGAGGGTACCCATGTTGGAAGCAGTGGACCTCGAGAAGTGGACAATGGTAGGAGCTTGTAAAGGCTGCGTCTTTGAAAAATGTAAAAGATTAAGCAGGGTTGGTAGATCTCAAGAGGGGGAGAAACCCAGTTGTAAGCAGACATAGCCTGATGGATCATTGATCACTAAACTATCTTTACTATCCTTACATGACCAAACTACTACATCTAGGCCTATCAGGTTTTATAAATTTGAAATACAGGGGAGTGAATGGCTAGGGCTATTATTACATTAACCAGATAGAAAGTCAGAAGAAAAATAAGAAGCCGCAACAGCCAGTTTACCAGTTAAGCGGACATAGTTTGTCTGGGAACTGAATATCAACTAAGAAAAGGACTAGAAAGAAAATATATTGTTATACCATCATATAAAGTCCTTTTGATTTGAAAATTGGAATTAGGTAGTTTATATATATAAGAAGATCATTGATGAAATATCGGTGCTATAATATTTGGTGCTATTTAAATTTCTATGCCCATTTGGAGACTATTTAACCAGTGAAGATAACATTATAGAAGGCCTAAAAGCATGTCAACTGGGCAATCATTGAAATAACTGTTCCAACCAGCCAAATGGACAGACTTGGGTGAACAATAATAGTTATAGAGCACTGGAATGTACGCCCTTTAGTTTGTGGCTAAACTGTAAATTTTAATTTAAAAAAAGTGAACATATGCTAAGACACTTTTTGTAGAGCCTGAATACATCTGCCACCATAGAAGAACGTCCAATTTAATTGATTGATAAAATATTTCACTGTCCCAAACGTGGCGAAAAATAGTGCTCAATGAACTATAACTAATCTGTATGTTATTTATATCGTCTAATTCTACAGTGATTTATCTTTGTGACCAGGAAAGGTCTCAGGAGAGATATTTCATATTTTGACTTGGGTAACATGACATTTGTAAATTGCCCTCTTAGGGCTATTGAGCCATATACTTATGATTATATAAGAGAGATCTTTATGCATGGTTGATATTCTATATAGGTGTCAGAAAATGTCATGAAAGTAGTTTTATAATCAAAACTGATCTAAAGGTACATATTTTACAGACTGTGATTCTCCTTTTGGTTTTTTGATAATTGTGTTCATAAATTCCCTTCCTTTAGCTTTTAAGAGTCAATAAGTAAAAATATTTTTGGTATATTTTTTTTTACTTTGGAAATTAAAAGTGACACATATTCAGACTACAGGAACTGTATAAAGAACTATAGGTGTCCCAAGATAAACCTGGTATCAGTTATTAAGATGAAGAAAGATAACCAAGCTCCAAAAGGAAAAGATAGAGAGAAAAAGAATGTTCCGAAATGTCTTTTCTCCAATAAGTAAAATAAATACTAAAAATGTTAAATAAATAGAAGAGACCTCTCAATCTAAAATTTAATTTACATCTATATAACCAGAGGTAAAAGAAGGTCTCACTTCTGTGGATAATTCATTATTTGTTGAATCTGGAGAAGAGAAATTAAAAATTAACTCAATGAGAGTATTATAAGTTGAATTTCAGGAAAAGATAAAATCAGAACTCTCTTTAGAAACTGCCAAGAATGCCAGTAAAATTGATCATATAGAAAATAAATTAGGGGAAAAAGTTATCATTCAAGAAGAGATTAATAAATAAAAGAAAAGCTTGGCTAAAGGAATTTTAGTTTTAAAAGAAGACTTCCAAATATTAAAAACTAAAAGCACAAGACAGGAAGATTTTTTCAAGACGAGGTAATATCAGGATCAGAGGCATCTCAGAAAAAATTACTCTTAGGGAATTAGAGGGATATGTGTTAACTTTTCTCTCTACGCTAATTAAAGACGATCCTCTTCGAGAATTACTGATAGATAAGAGCTCACAGAATCCCCCTATCTAGAACTATTAGAGAAGATTTACCATGTAATACCATTGTTAAAATCCATCACTATGCAATAATGAGATCCTTGTTTAACTCCCAAGTCTTTGAATAACCCTATCAAAATCTTAAGATTTTTCCAGATCTCTCAAGAAAGATTCTATTAAAACATAAAGAATTTGGCAATATTACTAAAATATTAAGGGATCATTTTTTTATATATAAATGGCTCTACCCTACAGTGTTGATGTTTTTTATGCAAATTCTAAAACAATAATTAATACTATATGACAAGGTGACATTTTTTTGACTGAAATGAAACTAGGACCAGATCCAAGTTTAAATACTAATATGATGGGGTATGGAAGATAAAAAGGAAAGGAGAAAAGTTTTGTAAACAGGAAACAAAGAGGGGGAAAAGATAAGGAAAAATGGAAGAGGGGAGAAAGAGGGAGGAGGTAATATAGATCTTTTAGTTTTTTATTTTCTCAATTTTACCAATAATTAACAAGGGAGGTTTTGTCTGGTCGGCAGACTTTTTGAAATGGTATGATTTAATAATAGTTGAGTGTAATTTACAGTATGAGATAGGCTTGGTATTCAAGCTCTTCACAAAGATCTAGAATCAACTCTGACACTAAGAAAACACAACATTTTGGAAAACTTTAGCACACCCACTAGTTAAAAATTGAATTTGAACTTGATACACAAAGTGTTTGTTTAAAGAACTCTATTAAATCACCCAGGGATTCACAAGTGGAGGAATGCTAATTTCCCTTTTTCTATTTATTTCGTAACTGATTATGTCATTTGAAATGCTTTTATTGTACAAATATTTTGTTGGGAAAATAAAGGTTGATTGGATTATTTTTTATTAGTAATGGATATATTGTAAGCACTTTATGTATAATTGTGTACTTAAAGATGAATTTATATTAAAAGATTATTACAGGCACACAAACCATAGGTAGCTTTAGATATATTTAATGAATTATAAAAACAGATTTACATATTTTTCACAACATTATTATGGTATTTTTTTTATTTTAAGAGGAGCACAAACTAATTGACCAGTTCAGTTTTACAACACGGGTAAAGTACACACATATTGTTAGGATATTAATAATTTGGTAAAAAGTGTACACCAGAAACGGATACAATGTAAATACTTTAGAGATAATTATCTACCTTAAATAAAATTCACATTAAAAGGACCATTATTGGTCAAAACATGGGTAATTTTAGATGTATTTTATAACTGAATAATTATAAAAATAGTCTTATGTATCTTCACAGATCTAGATGCTTCCCTAAAAATCATCAGAGGTATTACGGTGATAAATCCGATTTGTATAGTACACGCCTAGGAAAATCTGACTAGAGAGATATTATCATAGATCAAACTACGGGAAGTTTTTCTTCTGATATATTTAATAATTAACTGATAATGAAATAGATTAAACTAAAACCAAAAGTTAACACATTTTAGAAGTATTGAATATAAAAAGTAATTTCTTATGGAAAGGAAATAGTACAATATATTAGACACTAACACTATATTGAAATTGATAGTGGTGAAAAGTTTATAATTTTACTACAGAACCCTCCCACTCAATATATTTTAATAAAAAGAAAAATTAAAACAAAAAAAAATTATAAAAATTCTAGTCCCTGCGAAAAAGAAAAAATGCCATTTTGATTTTTAAAACTTAGTAAGTTTGAGGTCCTCCAGGCATGTATCTCCTCACCCAATAAGTTGGGGAAAGGAGCTATATTCCAAGGCGGATGAGAATCCTCTGAATAAGAAGTTGTTTTATATATTATGTGTATGTCATGTATGTAAATTGTTTTGTGAACTCGAGTGGAGCATAGATAGGGAGGGATTGGTTGGAAAATATCCACATTTTGAACGCAACTTAAGATAATAGTGATAATGTTCAAGGCTTGAGCCTCCCGGTCAAGAGATTCTCAGCTTTCAATTCCTTTAATAAAGAGAAAGCAGATTATTTTGTGCCTGCAGGAAACACACTTGCAGCAGAACAAAATACCCACATTTTTGGACAAAAAATGTTACTATTATCTATAATTCTACTTTTAGGAAAAAATCAAGGGATTTTTTTTTCATCATAATTTGAAGAAAATATGTTGAAGTAGATGTGGAGGGCAGATATATAATTTGGTTGGGTGAAATAGATGATCGGGAGTACACTATCTTAAATCTATATGTACCTAACAAGGGCCAAATAAGATTTCTGAATCGAGTTTTTAAAATCTTGAAGAAGTATAAACAGGGCTTAACAATAACTTGTGGTGATTTTAACCTCTTTCTCAATGCTGGCCTAGATAGAAAATCGATCAAAAAACGATCAAAAAACCTAATCCAGATGCTCAGATGCTTAAGAAAATCAGGTCTTTTAATAATATTATATCTAACTCTAATGTATATGATAGCTGGAGAATTTTCCATCCCAATGAACGAGATTACACTTTTTTTTCCCTAATAGACACAAATCTTATACTAGATTAGATTATTTTTTTCTCAGATTGCCACACTTTAAAAAATATCAAAGAGATTGAAATCAGTCCTAGCTCATGGTCGGACCATTCAATGATAAAACTAATAATGAAAGGTGATATCATAAATTCCTCAAGATCTAGGTGGAGACTCGATAGTTCTCTCTTAGAAGACGACATCTTGAAATCCAAAATTCAGTTAATTCTAACTGTGTTCTTTGGAACACGCATAAGGCGTACATTAGGGGCATGTTTATAGCTTGGTAGGTGTAACGGAGCTGGAACACGCAGTCCAATATCTCCGCTGGTATACGGTAAAATATCCAAGAGGCACTACAGTTTCACCATTCCCGACCTCCCATATTGGACGACACACAATTTGGGAGTCAAATGAATACTGACTTTATTTACCTTTACAGAAATATATATACATCTCTTTGGCCACAGGTAATACACATGCCCATATTTGGCCGCACAATACACATAAAGAGAACAATAGGTGGGTCACACCTCCCTGGCAACTTTGATACAATCAGACATTGATTCAATTACACTTCTTTGTTCTTATCTGAGAATGAAAACACTGTATACAATAGACTTCCTTTATCTTATGCGGAGTCTCTGTAACAGGATTATCTCCCATGCCAAGTAGCTGCAAATGTCTGGGACAATATTCTGCAGAGCATCAACCAACATACATATAGTAGGATCATATTTTAACCATAATAATCATAAAACAGGGTAAAACAGTGATGGGTTCCGCTACAGTAGGCATATAGAAAAAAACAGAGAGGACTGCCCTTTTATATATAAAAATGGGTAAACTGGAACGGGAAATAAATTTCACCCTAACAGGAAAAATATAGAACCGATTAATCAAATACAAGTACAAATTAGGAAAATTCTTTAATCTATTGTGGATAAATCAATTTGGTCCCTACAGCAAACATTATATCATTATAGTAATAAAGCAAGTAAACTGTTCAAGAAGAAATAAAAAAATTAACTTAATTGACCACAACCAAGTTATATGTACAAAATCTGATGAAATCGCAAACGCATTTGCAGATTATTATTCAAAGTTATATAATCTAAAAGAGGACAAAAGTTATTAGAATTCTTCTATTCAAGATATTCAACATTTCTTGAAGAGAATTAATCTCCCCAAAGTTTCCACATCTGATCTGGAAATGCTGAATAAATAAATCTCAGAAAAAGAGGTAGCATTAGCTATATCTAACCTCAAAATTGGATCTGCTCCAGGTCCAGACGGCCTGATAAATCAGTGCTATAAAATTTGCAAACCAGAATTAACTAAGCATTTGGTAAAAACGTTTAATGAGATAAAGCTGGAAGGTAAAGCTCCAGTTGAAATGTTAGAGGCCAAGATTGTAACTATCCCAAAGAAAGATCAAGGTCTGACGTACTGTAGACATATTAGACCAATTTCATTATTAAATACAGATATAAAGTTATACTCTAAGACGTTTAAATCAGGTTATAACTAAATTGGTCTCACCAGGACAAACAGGTTTAATTTCAGGGAGACAGGGGGCAGACAATAGAAGGAATATATTGGATCTTCTGACATACTCAAATAATACGAAATTTCCAATGGTTTGTCTGTTGACGCAGAAAAAGCATTTGACAGAGTCAGATGGGACTATATGGAACAAACTATGCAAAAGTTTGGCCTGGGTGAATTTGGATCCAAAGCTATAAAGGCTCTTTCTAACAACCCATCAGCCTTGATCGTTGGCTTAGATAATAATTTGGTTAAATTCAATATTACAAATGGTACAAGACAGGGCTGCCCCCTGTCTCCAAAGATTTTCATACTGATGATTGAACCGCGGAGTATATTTGAAGTGCCACAAATCGGGCATTAAAGTTGGAAGAATTGGTCATAGGCTCTACCTATTTGCACACTTTATCAAACCCCTTGGAATCATTATCTAGTCTGGAACTTCAGTTTAGTATCAAATATAGTATAAACGCAAAGAAATCGGAAACACTTTGCCTGAATATATCACATTCTGAGTTAGCACAGATGAAGCTTACATTTAATTTCAAATGGAAATATGAAGACATTAAATATTTTGGAATTATCCTTAGTGGGAACGTTAAACATCTGATTCATGAAGAATAAAACTCTCTTGAATGAATTTGAAGAAACGATAATGCCATGGAAAAATTGGA
Organism: Discoglossus pictus; assembly: GCA_027410445.1. Classification (NCBI taxonomy): domain Eukaryota; kingdom Metazoa; phylum Chordata; class Amphibia; order Anura; family Alytidae; genus Discoglossus; species Discoglossus pictus. The sequence continues at coordinate 66,922 of JAPZIH010000974.1, forward strand.
ACCTTTCCTGGTCTGGTAGAATCATATCAGTAAAAATGTTTTTTCTTCCTAGATTTAATTATCTAATAAGAAGCATTAAAAGAGTCGATATGACTAGACGATTTAAAAAAGGGGAGGATAGCATACCCCATGTTAAAAACATATCATGATGCAACAACGATATCCCATGTAGCTAGAGGCTTTACCACTTTGGATTCTATCCAATGGACACAAATAGAAAACTGTTGGATTTTGAAGTGCAATGTAAAGGAAAAAAATATTCTACATGGAAAAATGCAGAATTCAGTTTTAGAAAGTGCAGAAATGATTAAAAAGGTCATGAAATTTTGGATCAAAAATAAATACATGGGGATATTAACTCCTTTACCAAGTCCATTGATTTCCTTATATGATTTGTCACATATATTCGATATTCCTAATATCAAGACATGGCATAGGAGGGGGCTTAATTCCTTTAAAGATTTATTTAGTGATGGCAAATGAATGCAATTTGAAATACTAAAGAATAGATTTAGACTCCCAGACTCATTTTGGCTGGATTATTACAGACTCAAAAAGAACCTTATGAAAAGTGAGAATCTCTCTAATGCTCTCAGACCATTAACCTCTTTTGAAAAACTATTAATAAATGAGAGAATAAAAAGCATATAATTTCCAAATGTTTTGACATTCTAAAAAATCATTTGGAAGAAGGGAAATATTTAAAAGAGCCAAACTACGGGAACTAGATTTACAAATCTTAAGTGAAGAGGAAAGGTGGCAAAGAGCCCTCTCCTATACTGAAAGATTTGTTAAAAATCCATCATACAGAGAAACTTATTATAAATGTGCCGATAGATGGTATATTGTCCCTTCCAGATTGACCCAAATTTCCAAAAAAGAAACTTAAGATTTTGTTGGAGGAACTGTGGGAATGTGGGATCATACACGCAATATGATCCAGAACTTCTGGACTACATGCCTTAACCATATTGCAATGATGCTTAAATATTCAATTAGAATTAGCTCGGAGATGGCCCTTTTATACATCTTCCCAGAAGACATGAACCTGGAGGTAAAAGCCTTTATACTACAAATTGTTATCGGCCCTGGAGGAGGCAGACGGAGGTAAGAAATACTTGACATTATTTTTTAAACCTGGTTAATCTGGGAAGGAACTGTTCTATGATTTTTTTTTGTTTGTTTCCTTTCTCCAGTTGGGAATTGGACTGTATCAATTTTATAAGTTTGAGAAACTATGTTAAATCAAAGGAAAAAAAAATATAGGCTATGGCAATTGGCTCTCCGGGGAGGGTACTATGAAAATAATATTCTAACAATTTGATACTCCAAAAGTAGGAGACAGGGTCGCAGATACAGAGTACAAGATGAAGTTATCGAAAAACAGGGAATTTGAAAAAGAATTGATCTTTCAAAAAATGCCAAGATAAAATGGTGTCTATGGGACAAATTCCTTATAATATAAAATAATAACTGCCACCATTTGAGAAAATCAAATGCCCCCCCCCCCCCCCCCCCCCCGTATTGCTCCTCTTGAAGTCCACCTTTATGGTTTATGTGAAATGATTTATGTGTAATATTTAGTATATCAATATGACAGCTTACAAAAGCCGAAAATTAGAAAACAGTAATATTTAGCATACGGGTGTATAAGGGCAGCGGCCAGTATACAAGTCTAGAACAGGTTTCCAAAAAAACATTTGGGCATTATTCTCCAGCTAGATTTGAAACAATTAATAATTGAAAATGATAACATTGTTTACAATAAGATAAGAAATTCTATAACAGCTTGGAAAAGGATTATGGCAATAAAAATGTCCCTTCTTCCAAAGATTGGTTATTTCATGCAGTACCATATCAGGTACCAACGTATATAATCAATACATTTCAAATATTGATTGACAAATGTATTCAAAGTAATAATAAGATGAGAATTAAGAAAATATATATGGAATCCACTTTTAATAAAGGTTTTATGGCTTATCCTCTCATTATGAATCTTCAACAAGCTTCGATAGCCGCCCATATGGTTCTGTGGGCCCACTTGATTCCTTCCAAGCCTTGCAAATAGAAGACTTTGGTATTGAAAAGGGAGATCTTGCTTATATACCCGTCCCGAGTCTGATTACTGCCCACTCTTTATTAGCCAAACTATTTGATTCTCCATTGTTGAGTTCGCCGGTCAAGAGAGGGGCAGGTCACCTTAGAGATCTCTAAGTAATAAATTGATGGAATTTGAGGTTCGATGTAAAATCTTTTTAATATTAAATGTTTATTGGCTGGAATCTTTACAAATATCTAGTGATTTAGTAGCATCGGGGTACCACTTAGGTACCAGTAGGCCCTTAACAAAGTTTGAAAATCTTATTCTATCCAAAAAACAATCTTGTCTGTTATGTGTTATGTTATTGATTTGTTTATTTTTCACTTTATTGTTTTTATATTTGTTTACTCAAACTTCCATGCTCCACATCCCCAAGTCTGACTTGTGTGTTAGTGCTGCCCGCTGGCTGCATATGTGCTTTAAGTCAATGGGGAAGTATCATCCAATCAGATACTTCCCCCAGAAGCTAATTTGCATATTCAGGACTTCTGGATGCTGAGAGCCAAGTTGCTTGTCTCATGACACACACACACACAGAGTCTGCCTATATGCCAGTGGACTCAGGGCTCATGGGGGCACCCAGACAGAGCTGTCCAGAACAAGTTGTTTAGATCATGTGATGCAGGGAGCTGTGAGTTCCCCCCTCCCTGAGCCCTGCAGGTCCTGAAAGGACCATAAATTACAAACTCTACATATTTCCACCATCTGCTTGCATGACAAAAATAAATGTCAGATGATCACTTCCCTTTGGTTTCTCTTCACTTCAGTTCTACAGGTCCTCAAAGAACCATAAATCAGTAATAAAAAAACATAAATGATACCTTCTGTATTTATCTATCTTTTCCATTCATATATGTATGTGTGTGTGTATATATATACAGTATATATATATATATATATATATATATATATATATATATATATATATATACATACACATATATAAACAATAAATAATGAGGAGAAGCTAATATATAGAAACATATATTTTGATTTATGTTTTTATGACTGCTCCTTACTTACTTTAGACATAGTTTGTCCCTTTAGTAAGAGAGAGGAAAATGGCTGCCAAGCTAGGCAGCTCCGCCTCTATCCATGATGTCACAATAGTGCCGAGCACACCCCCTGTCAATCTAATTCATTCTCATAGAGTTTAATGGAGACACACCCCTGCGACCTGGTTGGTTGGAGTAGTTTAGGAGGAGCTGTGACCCGAGGGGGGCGGTCTCTACATTGTAAACAACCCTAGATTTCTGTAGAACTGATTCCTGAATGAAAAATGGACATATTAAAAAAATTAAAAAAGTATTTCAACATGCCTTTTGGAGATCTATTATATGGTGTGGCCCAATATGTGCATGATTTACTATCCCTTTAACGTATATTAGCGAGGATGATAAACTTAAATTGTGCTGGAGACGCTGTCATTTAATTGACTGTATCATCGAGTTCTCTTCCAGTTGTAAGTACGATATTACACCTGCTATAGGGCTTGTTCTGTTTCATATCTTTCCTGATACATTAGCCCCGGACATTAAAGCAGTTTCGATCCAAGCGATTATGGTTGCCAACGTTTTAATTGTTCCCAGGTGGAAGCAAAATGTTTTACCAACCTGGTCTGAACTTAAAGTGAAAACGGATGTTGGATTAGAATTTCGTAAATCGAGGGGTGGTCCTTCCCCCACGGCAGGACGGTCTATCTGGGATCATTTTAATCCCATTAATGATTAGTGGGCAGTCATGGATCTGATAATTACTTGGATAGTTATGAGGCTCTGGTCGTTTCCCGGGAGGTTCTCCCGTGTTTCTCCATCACGCCAAGATGGATTGTCTTATATCTGTAATGTATATCTAAGAAGTAATTCGTGAATTTCTTTGGCTTCTTTATAAGGGGGGTTCAGAAGACGTTCAAGAGATTAGATTCACTTATTGCTAGTTCAGTTTGCTTGAGGGTGGTATATATAGTACAGTTATATAAGAACCTCATTTTGTAATGCAAGGGTTTATTTTATTTCATTTTATTTAATATTAAATTAAGGAATCTATAAAGATTATAAATTACATGGATATTTTTCCTTCCCAGATGCATAATTTTACATTTATTCGTATTAAATCTCATCTGCCATTTAGATGCCCATTCCTCAATTTTATGCAAATCCCTGCAAGTCCATTATTTTCTGATTTAATTACCTTGCACATCTTTGTGTCATCAGCAAAAATGGAGACCCCACACTCCAATCCTACCTCTAAGTCATTAATAAATATGTTAAAAAGGAGAGGACCTAATACTGAACCCTGAGGAACCCCACTTACCACATTAGACCAATTGGAGTAGGATCCATTCACAACAACCCTTTGCTTCCTGTCTTTTAGCCAGCTCTCAATCCATGAGCAGATATTTATAGCAATTCCTGTATCTCTTAGTTTGCCCAATAGTCTCCCATGTGGCGCTGTATCAAAAGCCTTTGCAAAATCTAAATAGACTACATCCACTGAGTTGCCCTGATCCAAGTTCTTACTAACCTCCTCATAGAAACTAATTAGGTTTGTTTGACATGACCTATCCCTCATAAATCCATGTTGCCTCCTACTTATAATCCTGTGCAAATATACATATACCACTTATAGAGATACATACATACTCCTTCCTCCACACACCACATAATCACCATTAAATATTTCTTACCTTACAGCTTTAGAAGTTGAGTTCGGCTCCAGTAACTTCATGAAAGATCCTCCATGTTCCTTCTGTTTTCCTATGGACAGAGTGGGCATTTTAGACACAAGACTCTGAATACGCCATCTTGGTTATGGGCAGCTCCTAAGGGATGTTCTCTAGGCACTAAATAACTACATGTAATCTATACACCAACATACACATGATCAGTCTCATGTAGCTAAGTCATATTAGTAGTTTATATGTCAGATGATACAAAGATGGAGGATATATAGTGTTATCTGCCATAGTGGAGTAAAGTTGTATATTATTATATAAACACGAGAGAGAAAGAGAGAGAGAGAGAGAGAGAGAGAGAGAGAGAAAGAGATTTATATATATACATACATATACAGGTAGATATATCCCATGATCCTCAGGCTCTGTATATATAGATACAGGTAGATATATCCCATGATCCTCAGGCTCTGTATATATAGAGGTGGATATATCCCATGATCCTCAGGCTCTGTATATATAGATACAGGTAGATATATCCCATAATCCTCAGGGTCTGTATATATAGATAGAGGTGGATATATCCCATGATCCTCAGGCTCTGTATATATAGATAGAGGTGGATATATCCCATGATCCTCAGGCTCTGTATATATAGATAGAGGTAGATATATCCCATGATCCTCCGGCTCTGTATATATAGATACAGGTAGATATATCCCATGATCCTCGGGCTCTGTATATATAGATACAGGTAGATATATCCCATGATCCTCAGGCTCTGTATATATAGATACAGGTAGATATATCCCATGATCCTCAGGCTCTGTATATATAGATACAGGTAGATATATCCCATGATCCGCAGGCTCTGTATATATAGATACAGGTAGATATATCCCATGATCCTCAGGCTCTGTATATATAGATACAGGTAGATATATCCCATGATCCTCAGGCTCTGTATATATAGATAGAGGTAGATATATCCCATGATCCTCAGGCTCTGTATATATAGATAGAGGTAGATATATCCCATGATCCTCAGGCACTGTATATATAGATAGAGGTAGATATATCCCATGATCCTCAGACTCTGTATATATAGATACAGGTAGATATATCCCATGATCCTCAGACTCTGTATATATAGATACAGGTAGATATATCCCATGATCCTCATGATCTGTATATATAGATACAGGTAGATATATCCCATGATTATCAGGCTCTGTATATATAGATACAGGTAGATATATCCCATGATCCTCATGATCTGTATATATAGATACAGGTAGATATATCCCATGATTATCAGGCTCTGTATATATAGATACAGGTAGATATATCCCATGATCCTCAGGCTCTGTATATATAGATAGAGGTAGATATATCCCATGATCCTCATGCTCTGTATATATAGATACAGGTAGATATATCCCATGATCCTCAGGCTCTGTATACATAGATACAGGTAGATATATCCCATGATCCTCAGGCTCTGTATATATAGATAGAGGTAGATATATCCCATGATCCTCAGGCTCTGTATATATAGATACAGGTAGATATATCCCATGATCCTCGGGCTCTGTATATATAGATACAGGTAGATATATCCCATGATCCTCAGGCTCTGTATATATAGATAGAGGTAGATATATCCCATGATCCTCCGGCTCTGTATATATAGATACAGGTAGATATATCCCATGATCCTCGGGCTCTGTATATATAGATACAGGTAGATATATCCCATGATCCTCAGGCTCTGTATATATAGATACAGGTAGATATATCCCATGATCCTCAGGCTCTGTATATATAGATAAAGGTAGATATATCCCATAATCCTCAGGCTCTGTATACATAGATACAGGTAGATATATCCCGTGATCCTCAGGCTCTGTATATATAGATACAGGTAGATATATCCCATGATCCTCAGGCTCTGTAAATATAGATAGAGGTAGATATATCCCATGATCCTCAGGGTGTATATATAGATAGAGGTAGATATATCCCATGATCCTCAGGCTCTGTATATATAGATACAGGTAGATATATCCCATGATCATCATGCTCTGTATATATAGATACAGGTAGATATATCCCATGATCCTCAGGCTCTGTATATATAGATACAGGTAGATATATCCCATGATCCTTAGGCTCTGTATATATAGATACAGGTAGATATATCCCATGATCATCAGGCTCTGTATATATAGATACAGGTAGATATATCCCATGATCCTCGGGCTCTGTATATATAGATACAGGTAGATATATCCCATGATCCTCAGGCTCTGTAAATATAGATAGAGGTAGATATATCCCATGATCCTCAGGCTCTGTATATATAGATAGAGGTAGATATATCCCATGATCCTCAGGCTCTGTATATATAGATACAGGTAGATATATCCCATGATCCTTAGGCTCTGTATATATAGATACAGGTAGATATATCCCATGATCCTCAGGGTGTATATATAGATACAGGTAGATATATCCCATGATCCTCAGGTTCTGTATATATAGATAGAGGTAGATATATCCCATGATCCTCGGGCACTGTATATATAGATACAGGTAGATATATCCCATGATCCTCAGGCTCTGTATATATAGATACAGGTAGATATATCCCATGATCCTCAGGCTCTGTATATATAGATACAGATAGATATATCCCATGATCCTCGGGCTCTGTATATATAGATACAGGTAGATATATCCCATGATCCTCAGGCTCTGTATATATAGATACAGGTAGATATATCCCATGATCCTCAGGCTCTGTATATATAGATACAGGTAGATATATCCCATGATCCTCAGGCTCTGTATATATAGATACAGGTAGATATATCCCATGATCCTTAGGCTCTGTATATATAGATACAGGTAGATATATCCCATGATCATCAGGCTCTGTATATATAGATACAGGTAGATATATCCCATGATCCTCGGGCTCTGTATATATAGATACAGGTAGATATATCCCATGATCCTCAGGATCTGTATATATAGATAGAGGTAGATATATCCCATGATCCTCAGGCTCTGTATATATAGATAGAGGTAGATATATCCCATGATCCTCAGGCTCTGTATATATAGATACAGGTAGATATATCCCATGATCCTCAGGCTCTGTATATATAGATACAGGTAGATATATCCCATGATCCTCAGGGTGTATATATAGATACAGATAGATATATCCCATGATCCTCAGGCTCTGTATATATAGATATTTCCCATGATCCTCAGGCTCTGTATATATAGATAAAGAGATATATCCCATGATCCTCAGGCTCTGTATATATAGATACAGGTAGATATATCCCATGATCCTCAGGCTCTGTATATATAGATACAGGTAGATATATCCCATGATCCTCAGCCTTTGTATATATAGATACAGGTAGATATATCCCATGATCCTCAGGCTCTGTATATATAGATACAGGTAGATATATCCCATGGTCCTCAGGCTCTGTATATATAGATACAGGTAGATATATTCCATGGTCCTCAGGCTCTGTATATATAGATACAGGTAGATATATCCCATGATCCTCAGGCTCTGTATATATAGATACAGGTAGATATATCCGATGATCCTCAGGCTCTGTACATATAGATACAGGTAGATATATCCGATGATCCTTTAGGCTCTGTACATATAGATACAGGTAGATATATCCCATGATCCTCAGGCTCTGTATATATAGATACAGGTAGATATATCCCATGATCCTCGGGCTCTGTATATATAGATACAGGTAGATATATCCCATGATCCTCGGGCTCTGTATATATAGATACAGGTAGATATATCCCATGATCCTCGGGCTCTGTATATATAGATACAGGTAGATATATCCCATGATCCTCAGGCTCTGTATATATAGATACAGGTAGATATATCCCATGATCCTCAGGGTGTATATATAGATACAGGTAGATATATCCCATGATCCTCAGGCTCTGTATATATAGATACAGGTAGATATATCCCATGATCCTCAGGCTCTGTATATATAGATATATCCCATGATCCTCAGGCTCTGTATATATAGATATTTCCCATGATCCTCAGGCTCTGTATATATAGATACAGGTAGATATATCCCATGATCCTCAGGCTCTGTATATATAGATACAGGTAGATATATCCGATGATCCTCAGGCTCTGTACATATAGATACAGGTAGATATATCCCATGATCCTCAGCCTTTGTATATATAGATACAGGTAGATATATCCCATGATCCTCAGACTCTGTATATATAGATACAGGTAAATATATCCCATGGTCCTCAGGCTCTGTATATATAGATACAGGTAGATATATTCCATGGTCCTCAGGCTCTGTATATATAGATACAGGTAGATATATCCCATGATCCTCAGGCTCTGTATATATAGATACAGGTAGATATATCCCATGATCCTCAGGGTGTATATATAGATACAGGTAGATATATCCCATGATCCTCAGGTTCTGTATATATAGATACAGGTAGATATATCCCATGATCCTCAGGCTCTGTATATATAGATACAGGTAGATATATCCCATGATCCTCAGGGTGTATATATAGATACAGGTAGATATATCCCATGATCCTCAGGTTCTGTATATATAGATAGAGGTAGATATATCCCATGATCCTCAGGCACTGTATATATAGATACAGGTAGATATATCCCATGATCCTCAGGCTCTGTATATATAGATACAGGTAGATATATCCCATGATCCTCAGGCTCTGTATATATAGATACAGGTAGATATATCCCATGATCCTCAGGCACTGTATATATAGATACAGGTAGATATATCCCATGATCCTCAGGCTCTGTACATATAGATACAGGTAGATATATCCCATGATCCTCAGGCCCTGTACATATAGATACAGGTAGATATATCCCGTGATCCTCAGGCTCTGTATATATAGATACAGGTAGATATATCCCGTGATCCTCAGGCTCTGTATATATATAGATACAGGTAGATATATCCCATGATCCTCAGGCTCTGTATATATAGATACAGGTAGATATATCCCATGATCCTCAGACTCTGTATATATAGATACAGGAAGATATATCCCATGATCCTTAGGCTCTGTATATATAGATACAGGTAGATATATCCCATGATCCTCAGGCTCTGTATATATAGATACAGGTAGATATATCCCATGATCCTCAGGCTCTGTATATATAGATACAGGTAGATATATCCCATGATCCTCAGGCTCTGTATATATAGATACAGGTAGATATATCCCATGATCCTCAGGCTCTGTATATATAGATACAGGTAGATATATCCCATGATCCTCAGGCTCTGTATATATAGATACAGGTAGATATATCCCATGATCCTCAGGCTCTGTATATATAGATAGAGGTAGATATATCCCATGATCCTCAGGCTCTGTATATATAGATACAGGTAGATATATCCCATGATCCTCGGGCTCTGTATATATAGATACAGGTAGATATATCCCATGATCCTCGGGCTCTGTATATATAGATACAGGTAGATATATCCCATGATCCTCAGGCTCTGTATATATAGATACAGGTAGATATTGTAGCGGAACCCATCACTGTTTTACCCTGTTTTATGATTATTTAATTCTTGGTTAAAATATGATCCTACAATATGTATGCTGGTTTATGCTCTGCAGAATATTAGCCAGACTTTTGCAGACCTAGGCTAATAGATAATCCTATTACAGAGATTCAAGAGATAAGAAAGTTGTAAAGGATCCTTGCATTGTCCAAAGTGTTTCCATTCTCTGATAAGAACAAAGAGGTGTAATTGAATCAGTGTCTGATTGTATCAAAGTTGCCAGGGAGGTGTGACCCCCCTATTGTTCTCTTTGTGTGTATTGTGTGTAGCCAAATATGGGCATGTGTATTGCCTGTGGCCAAAGAGATGTATATATAGTTCTGCAATAACAAAATAAAGTCAGTATTCATTTGACTCCCAAATTGTGTGTCGTCCAATATGGGAGGTCGGGGATGGTGAAACTGTAGTGCCTCGTGGGTATTTTATCGTATACCAGCGGAGATTTTGGACTGCGTGTTCCTGCTCCGTTACATTTGTTGGCAAGTGGTGGAATTGTTCCCACGGTCAGAAGGACAGCTACAGGAGACACCATTCCGTGGAGTACAAATTGAGGGCAACGCTAGTATCCGTACAGCGCCCCTGGCTACAGCAGGATGGAACCGGCTAGTTTTCGGACAGCGTTCCATGATGAGGATGAGGAGGAGGCCGCAGACTACAGGGAAACAGACAGAAAGGAACTCTGGTATGATGCCCTGCAAGATGCCCAATGGCGGCGAGGTGAGAGTCTCCCCAGTGATGAGCAGCGGCTACAGAAGCGTGTGGCGATGCGGATGTATCTATTGGGAGAGAAGCCCCTGGATGAGTGGGTGACAAGACTAGAGACCCTGGTATGGCGAGAGATCTGGCTAGACAACGCATACCAGGCCCTCTGGTGGTATACCGTTCGACTTACCCCCTGGACGGCTGAACACGACTTACCGGAGGGGGATGATTATGATGGCCCGGGTTTATTATGGGATGCCTTGGAGGACGATATTGATCTTGGCAGCACGGAGGGGTCTAGGTTTTGGGACATCTACGACTACCGGATGGGCATGCATGTCTGGGATGACGAAGGCGAGGTGAGCAAAGACATGACCCACCTGGTAACGAGAGAGTGGGAGCTGGAGCAGGACTACCAACACCTGCTCAGCCTTGTGCAGCCCCAACCTACTCGACAAGCAGAACCAGACTTCATTGACTGGTCCTGGGATGACCTCCAGATGGCAGGTAGAGATGGGACCGAGGTCTCTCTACCAGCCCTACAGAGGGCAGAAGGTGTCGTCCTTCCTCCCCAGCGGCAGTGTGAACCCCAGGGGGCAGAAGGTGTCGTCCTTTCCCCCCAGCGGCAGTGTGAACCCCAGGGGGCAGAAGGTGTCGTCCTTCCCCCTCAGCGGCAGTGTGAACCCCAGGGGGCAGAAGGTGTCGTCCTTTCCCCCCAGCGGCAGTGTGAACCCCAGGGGGCAGAAGGTGTCGTCCTTCCCCCTCAGCGGCAGTGTGTACCCCAGGGAGCTGAAGGTGTCGTCCTTCCTTCCCAGCGGCAGTGTGTACCCCAGGGAGCTGAAGGTGTCGGCCTTCCCCCCCAGCGTCAGTATGTACCCCAGGGGGCCGAAGGTGTCGTCCTTCCCCCCCAGCGGCAGTGTGTACCCCAGGGAGCAGAAGGGGCCGTCCTTCCTCCCCAGCGGCAGTGTGAACCCCAGGGGGCAGAAGGTGTCGTCCTTCCCCCTCAGCGGCAGTGTGTACCCCAGGGAGCTGAAGGTGTCGTCCTTCCTTCCCAGCGGCAGTGTGTACCCCAGGGAGCTGAAGGTGTCGGCCTTCCCCCCCAGCGTCAGTGTGTACCCCAGGGAGCAGAAGGGGCCGTCCTTCCTCCCCAGCGGCAGTGTGAACCCCAGGGGGCAGAAGGTGTCGTCCTTTCCCCCCAGCGGCAGTGTAAACCCCAGGGGGCAGAAGGTGTTGTCCTTCCCCCTCAGCGGCAGTGTGAACCCCAGGGGGCAGAAGGTGTCGTCCTTACTCCCCACCGGCAGTGTGTACCTCAGGGAGCAGAAGGTGTCGACCTTCCTCCACAGCGGCAGTGGGTACCCCAGGGGGCCAATGGTGTCGTCCTTCCCCCCCAGCGGCAGTGTGAAACACAGGGGGCAGAAGGTGTCAACCTTCCCCCCCAGCGACAGTTTACCCTAACCAGGGGAGACACCAATCTCCCAGACGGCGCAGATGGGACCGTGGTCTCTGCGCCCACAGCTTGCCCAGATCCCCAACTACCGTCACTGGGACAACCGGAGGAGGGGGTAAGTACAAATTCCCCTCCCCAGCTAACTTCTAATGTGGCCCCAGGGTTAACAGAGGAAATGTTAACCCCCACTGACCCCCACGTTTCCCTGGCTACTGAGCCGGAATATGTCCCAAGTACCCCAGCAGAAGAGCTGACAGCGGGGCAGAGTGCAGTCGGCCTCTGCCCTCCCTTTGTCCCTTGTACAGAGCAGGATGTCCTGCAGGTTATACCAGCAGAAGAGCTGGCATCAGGGCAGAGTGCCGCTGGCCTCTGCCCCTCAAGTCCCCTCAGCGTGTTGCCCCATCACCACAGCAAAATATCCAGGTACCTGGTTAGACTTCCCCCCAAAGGAGAGATGTGTGACGAAGTGCCCTTCGCCACTTTGGCTTGGAGAGGACTGTTTGCCAGCCTCCTGCCCTGCGACTATGGCCCTGGTACATATTGCCCTTTGGAACCAGTGTTCGGCCATACCAGAGTGTATGTCACTCCTTCTGGCCCTTTACATACAGGGGGGTCATTCTGTACTTGCCCTGTGTGAACCATGATACCCCAGATAACTGTGCCATGAAGCCCATTCATATAATGAAAGACTATGGGAAAGACTTTAGCTACATGGCAATTGAACTGTGTGAAGAGGATCTGAGCGCTATTCGGTGGTTTTGTGCGCTCAGATCCCAGCTATCTGGGGATATGGGAAATGTGAGTAAATGTGAATTGCAGTAATGCTGATGGGTTGTCAAACTAAAGAATTGACCAACAAATACTTTTGTCCGGACATCCCCAGGCCGATCCGTTGGGATCAGACCGTGTATGCCGGCTTATGGTCACGGGGGAGGTGTGTAGCGGAACCCATCACTGTTTTACCCTGTTTTATGATTATTTAATTCTTGGTTAAAATATGATCCTACAATATGTATGCTGGTTTATGCTCTGCAGAATATTAGCCAGACTTTTGCAGACCTAGGCTAATAGATAATCCTATTACAGAGATTCAAGAGATAAGAAAGTTGTAAAGGATCCTTGCATTGTCCAAAGTGTTTCCATTCTCTGATAAGAACAAAGAGGTGTAATTGAATCAGTGTCTGATTGTATCAAAGTTGCCAGGGAGGTGTGACCCCCCTATTGTTCTCTTTGTGTGTATTGTGTGTAGCCAAATATGGGCATGTGTATTGCCTGTGGCCAAAGAGATGTATATATAGTTCTGCAATAACAAAATAAAGTCAGTATTCATTTGACTCCCAAATTGTGTGTCGTCCAATATGGGAGGTCGGGGATGGTGAAACTGTAGTGCCTCGTGGGTATTTTATCGTATACCAGCGGAGATTTTGGACTGCGTGTTCCTGCTCCGTTACAGATATATCCCATGATCCTCAGGGTCTGTATATATAGATAGAGGTAGATATATCCCATGATCCTCAGGCTCTGTATATATATAGATAGAGGTAGATATATCCCATGATCCTCAGGCTCTGTATATATAGATAGAGGTAGATATATCCCATGATCCTCAGGCACTGTATATATATATATATATATATATATATAGGTAGATATATCCCATGATCCTCCGGCTCTGTATATATAGATAGAGGTAGATATATCCCATGATCATCAGGCACTGTATATATAGATACAGGAAGATATATCCCATGATCCTCAGGGTGTATATATAGATACAGGTAGATATATCCCATGATCCTCAGGCTCTGTATATATAGATAGAGGTAGATATATCCCATGATCCTCAGGCTCTGTATATATAGATACAGGTAGATATATCCCATGATCCTCAGGCTCTGTATATATAGATACAGGTAGATATATCCCATGATCCTCAGGCTCTGTATATATAGATACAGGTAGATATACCCCATGATCCTCAGGCTCTGTATATATAGATACAGGTAGATATATCCCATGATCCTCAGGCTCTGTATATATAGATACAGGTAGATATATCCCATGATCCTCAGGCTCTGTATATATAGATACAGGTAGATATATCCCATGATCCTCAGGCTCTGTATATATAGATACAGGTAGATATATCCCATGATCCTCAGGCTCTGTATATATAGATACAGGTAGATATATCCCATGATCCTCAGGCTTTGTATATATAGATACAGGTAGATATATCCCATGATCCTCAGGCTCTGTATATATAGATACAGGTAGATATATCCCATGATCCTCAGGCTCTGTATATATAGATACAGGTAGATATATCCCATGATCCTCAGGCTCTGTATATATAGATACAGGTAGATATATCCCATGATCCTCAGACTCTGTATATATAGATACAGGTAGATATATCCCATGATCCTCAGGCTCTGTATATATAGATAGAGGTAGATATATCCCATGATCCTCAGGCTCTGTATATATAGATACAGGTAGATATATCCCATGATCCTCAGGTTCTGTACATATAGATACAGGTAGATATATCCCATGATCCTCAGGCCCTGTATATATAGATACATGTAGATATATCCCATGATCCTCAGGGTGTATATATAGATACAGTTAGATATATCCCATGATCCTCAGGCTCTGTATATATAGATACAGGTAGATATATCCCATGATCCTCAGGCTCTGTATATATAGATACAGGTAGATATATCCCATGATCCTCAGGCTCTGTATATATAGATACAGGTAGATATATCCCATGATCCTCAGGCTCTGTATATATAGATACAGGTAGATATATCCCATGATCCTCAGGCTCTGTATATATAGATACAGGTAGATATATCCCATGATCCTCAGGCTCTGTATATATAGATACAGGTAGATATATCCCATGATCCTCAGGCTCTGTATATATAGATAGAGGTAGATATATCCCATGATCCTCAGGCTCTGTATATATAGATACAGGTAGATATATCCCATGATCCTCAGGTTCTGTACATATAGATACAGGTAGATATATCCCATGATCCTCAGGCCCTGTATATATAGATACATGTAGATATATCCCATGATCCTCAGGGTGTATATATAGATACAGGTAGATATATCCCATGATCCTCAGGGTCTGTATATATAGATACAGTTAGATATATCCCATGATCCTCAGGCTCTGTATATATAGATACAGGTAGATATTTCCCATGATCCTCAGGCTCTGTACATATAGATACAGGTAGATATATCCCATGATCCTCAGGGTGTATATATAGATACAGGTAGATATATCCCATGATCCTCAGGCTCTGTATATATAGATACAGGTAGATATATCCCATGATCCTCAGGCTCTGTATATATAGATACAGGTAGATATATCCCATGATCCTCAGGCTTTGTATATATAGATACAGGTAGATATATCCCATGATCCTCGGGCTCTGTATATATAGATACAGGTAGATATATCCCATGATCCTCAGACTCTGTATATATAGATACAGGTAGATATATCCCATGATCCTCAGGCTCTGTATATATAGATAGAGGTAGATATATCCCATGATCCTCAGGCTCTGTACATATAGATACAGGTAGATATATCCCATGATCCTCAGGCTCTGTATATATAGATACAGGTAGATATATCCCATGATCCTCAGGCTCTGTATATATAGATACAGGTAGATATATCCCATTATCCTCATGCTCTGTATATATAGATACAGGTAGATATATCCCATGATCCTCAGGTTCTGTACATATAGATACAGGTAGATATATCCCATGATCCTCAGGCTCTGTATATATAGATAGAGGTAGATATATCCCATGATCCTCAGGGTGTATATATATAGATACAGGTAGATATATCCCATGATCCTCAGGCTCTGTATATATAGATACAGGTAGATATATCCCATGATCCTCAGGGTCTGTATATATAGATACAGTTAGATATATCCCATGATCCTCAGGCTCTGTATATATAGATACAGGTAGATATATCCCATGATCCTCAGGCCCTGTATATATAGATACAGGTAGATATATCCCATGATCCTCAGGCTCTGTATATATAGATAGAGGTAGATATATCCCATGATCCTCAGGGTGTATATATATAGATACAGGTAGATATATCCCATGATCCTCAGGCTCTGTATATATAGATACAGGTAGATATATCCCATGATCCTCAGGGTCTGTATATATAGATACAGTTAGATATATCCCATGATCCTCAGGCTCTGTATATATAGATACAGGTAGATATATCCCATGATCCTCAGGCCCTGTATATATAGATACAGGTAGATATATCCCATGATCCTCAGGCTCTGTATATATAGATACAGGTAGATATATCCCATGATCCTCAGACTCTGTATATATAGATACAGGTAGATATATCCCATGATCCTCAGGCTCTGTATATATAGATAGAGGTAGATATATCCCATGATCCTCAGGCTCTGTATATATAGATACAGGTAGATATATCCCATGATCCTCAGGTTCTGTACATATAGATACAGGTAGATATATCCCATGATCCTCAGGCCCTGTATATATAGATACATGTAGATATATCCCATGATCCTCAGGGTGTATATATAGATACAGGTAGATATATCCCATGATCCTCAGGGTCTGTATATATAGATACAGTTAGATATATCCCATGATCCTCAGGCTCTGTATCTATAGATAACAGGTAGATATTTCCCATGATCCTCAGGCTCTGTACATATAGATACAGGTAGATATATCCCATGATCCTCAGGGTGTATATATAGATACAGGTAGATAATATCCATGATCCTCAGGCTCTGTATATATAGATACAGTAGATATATCCCATGATCCTCAGGCTCTGTATATATAGATACAGGTAGATATATCCCATGATCCTCAGGCATTGTATATAGATACAGGTAGATATATCCCATGATCCTCGGGCTCTGTATATATAGATACAGGTAGATATATCCCATGATCCTCAGACTCTGTATATATAGATACAGGTAGATATATCCCATGATCCTCAGGCTCTGTATATATAGATACAGGTAGATATATCCCATGATCCTCAGGCTCTGTACATATAGATACAGGTAGATATATCCCATGATCCTCAGGCTCTGTATATATAGATACAGGTAGATATATCCCATGATCCTCAGGCTCTGTATATATAGATACAGGTAGATATATCCCATGATCCTCAGGCTCTGTATATATAGATACAGGTAGATATATCCCATGATCCTCAGGCTCTGTATATATAGATACAGGTAGATATATCCCATGATCCTCAGGCTCTGTATATATAGATACAGGTAGATATATCCCATGATCCTCAGGCTCTGTATATATAGATACAGGTAGATATATCCCATGATCCTCAGGCTCTGTATATATAGATACAGGTAGATATATCCCATGATCCTCAGGGCTCTGTATATATAGATACAGGTAGATATATCCCATGATCCTCAGGCTCTGTATATATAGATAGAGGTAGATATATCCCATGATCCTCAGGCTCTGTATATATAGATACAGGTAGATATATCCCATGATCCTCAGGCTCTGTATATATAGATAGAGGTAGATATATCCCATGATCCTCAGGCTCTGTATATATAGATACAGGTAGATATATTCCCATGATCCTCAGGCTCTGTATATATAGATACAGGTAGATATATCCCATGATCCTCAGGGCTCTGTATATATAGATACAGGTAGATATATCCCATGATCCTCAGGCTCTGTATATATAGATACAGGTAGATATATCCCATGATCCTCAGGCCCTGTATATATAGATACAGGTAGATATATCCATGATCTCAGGCTCAGTATATATAGATAGTGGTAGATATATCCCATGATCCCTCAGGCACTGTATATATAGATACAGGTAGATATATCCCATGATCCTCAGGGTCTGTATATATAGATACAGTTAGGATATATCCCATGATCCTCAGGCTCTGTATATATAGATACAGGTAGATAATAATCCCATGATTCCTCCAGGCTCTGTATATATAGATAAGGTAGATATATCCCATGATCCTCAGGCTCTGTATATATAGATACAGTGTAGATATATCCCATGATCCTCAGGTCTGTATATATAGATACAGGTAGATATATCCCATGATCACTCAGGGCTCTGTATATATAGAATACACGTAGATATATCCCATGATCCTCAGGCTCTGTATATATAGATACAGGAAGATATATCCCATGATCCACAGGCTCTGTATATATAGATACAGGTAGATATATCCCATGATCCTCAGGCTCTGTACATATAGATACAGGTAGATATATCCCATGATCCTCAGGGTGTATATATAGATACAGGTAGATATATCCCATGATCCTCAGGCTCTGTATATATAGATACAGGTAGATATATCCCATGATCCTCAGGCTCTGTATATATAGATACAGGTAGATATATCCCATGATCCTCAGGCTCTGTATATATAGATACAGGTTGATATATCCCATGATCCTCAGGGTGTATATATATAGATACAGGTAGATATATCCCATCATCCTCAGGGTCTGTATATATAGATACAGTTAGATATATCCCATGATCCTCAGGCTCTGTATATATAGATACAGGTAGATATATCCCATGATCCTCAGGCACTGTATATATAGATACAGGTAGATATTTCCCATGATCCTCTGGCTCTGTATATATAGATACAGGTAGATATATCCCATCATCCTCGGGGTCTGTATATATAGATACAGGTAGATATATCCCATGATCCTCAGACTCTGTATATATAGATACAGGTAGATATATCCCATGATCCTCAGGCACTGTATATATAGATACAGGTAGATATATCCCATCATCCTCAGGGTCTGTATATATAGATACAGTTAGATATATCCCATGATCCTCAGGCTCTGTATATATAGATACAGGTAGATATATACCATGATCCTCAGGGTGTATATATAGATACAGGTAGATATATCCCATGATCCTCAGGGTGTATATATAGATACAGGTGGATATATCCCATGATCCTCAGGCTCTGTATATATAGATACAGGTAGATATATCCCATGATCCTCAGGCTCGTATATATAGATACAGGTAGATATACCCATGATCCTCAGCTCTGTATATATAGATAGAGGTAGATTATCCCATGATCCTCAGGCTCTGTATATATAGATACAGGTAGATATATCCCATGATCTCAGGCTCTGTATATATAGATACAGGTAGATATATCCCATGATCCTCAGGCTCTGTATATATAGATAGAGTAGATATATCCCATGATCCTCAGGCTCTGTATATTATAGATAGAGGTAGATATTTCCCATGATCCTCAGGCTCTGTATATATAGATAGAGGTAGATATATCCCATGATCCTCAGGCTCTGTATATATAGATACAGGTAGATATATCCCATGATCCTCAGGCTCTGTATATATAGATAGAGGTAGATATATCCCATGATCCGCAGGCTCTGTATATATAGATACAGGTAGATATATCCCATGATCCTCGGGCTCTGTATATATAGATACAGGTAGATATATCCCATGATCCTCAGGCACTGTATATATAGATATATATAGCCCCCATATACATATTGTATCTCTCCTGGAAATATAACTAAATAAATAAATAACTGCCTGGAGTGAGAGATATGTAGTGTGGGGGGAGGGGTGTGTATCTCTCTAGTATCAGTGTGTGTTAGTCTCATTTACATATCCCATAACCCTCCGCTTCTGTATAGTACTACATACACTCCTTCTCCCCACTATAAGTATATAACCCCACACACAGACATATATTGCCCTTATCTGTCTAATGATTTGTTTCACACAAACTTACATGTCTAGAAGTTCTCCACAGCTCGTTATATTCTTAGGCCGTCTTCCTCGTTCACTTCCGTTTTTTTCATAGGCTACGCCTAGTGTAGCCTGGAAGAGATAATGTGTGAGGGAGTACGG
>JAPZIH010000975.1:0-87449 GCA_027410445.1 Discoglossus pictus
TCAGAAACAAGTCAGGATTGTGACAGCCCCCTCCCCCCAATATCAGAAACAGGTCAGGATTGTGACAGCCCCCCCCCCAATATCAGAAACAGGTCAGGATTGTGACAGACCCCCCCCCCCCCATATCAGAAACAGGTCAGGATTGTGACAGCCCCCCCCCAATATCAGAAACAGGTCAGGATTGTGACAGCCCCCCCCCCCCAATATCAGAAACAGGTCAGGATTGTGACAGCCCCCTCCCCCCAATATCAGAAACAGGTCAGGAATGTGACAGCCCCCCAAATATCAGAAACAGGTCAGGATTGTGACAGCCCCCCACCCATACAATTTATCAGTTTATTAGGAAACATTTCTATGTATTGTATCAGTTTTTTGGTAAACAGCCCATACAATGGATCAGTTTATTTGTAAACATTTCTATACAATGTATCCATTTATTAGTAAACATTTATACACACTGCATCAGTTTATTAGTAAACATCCCATCCATTGTGTCAGTTTATTAGTAAACATCCCATACAATATATCAGTTTATTAGTAAATAACCCCATACATTGTATCAGTTTATTAGTAGACATCCCATACAATGTATCAGTTTATTAGTAAACAACCCCATACATGGTATCAGTTTATTAGTAAACACCCGATATAATGTATCAGTTTTATTAGTAAACATCCCATACATTGTATCAGTTTATTAGTAAACACCCCATACAATGTATCAGTTTATTAGTAAACACCCCATATATTGTATCAGTTTATTAGTAAACACCCCCATATAATGTATCAGTTTATTAGTAAACATCCCATACAATGTATCTGTTTATTAGTAAACATCCCATACATTGCATCAGTTTATTAGTAAACATTTCTGTACATTGTATCGGTTTATTAGTAAACATCCCATACATTGTATCAGTTTATTAGTAAACACTCAATACAATGTATCAGTTTATTAGTAAACATCCCATACATTGTATCAGTTTATTAGTAAACACCCCCATATAACGTATCAGTTTATTAGTAAACATCCCATACATTGTATCAGTTTATTAGTAAACATACTATACATTGTATCAGTTTATTAGTAAACACCCCAATACATTGTATCAGTTTATTAGTAGACATCCCATACAATGTATCAGTTCCTACACATTGTATCAGTTTATTAGTAAACATTTCTGTACATTGTATCAGTTTATTGGTAAACATCCCATACAATGTATCAGTTTATTAGTAAACATCCCATACGGTGTATCAGTTTATTGGTAAACAACCCATACATCATATCAGTTTATTAGTAAACACCCCATACGATGTATCAGTTTATTAGTAAACATCCCATACATTGTATTAGTTTATTAGTAAACATCCCGTACAATGTATCAGTTTATTAGTAAACATCCCATACATTGTATCAGTTTATTAGTAAACAACCCCATCATTGTATGAGTTTATTAGTAAACATCCCATACCATGTATCAGTTTATTAGTAAACACCCCCATACATTGTATCAGTTTATTAGTAAACATCCCATACAGTGTATCAGTTTATTAGTAAACAACCCCATGCATTGTATCAGTTTATTAGTAAACACCCCATACAGTGTATCAGTTTATTAGTAAACAACCCCATGCATTGTA
Organism: Discoglossus pictus; assembly: GCA_027410445.1. Classification (NCBI taxonomy): domain Eukaryota; kingdom Metazoa; phylum Chordata; class Amphibia; order Anura; family Alytidae; genus Discoglossus; species Discoglossus pictus. The sequence continues at coordinate 1,645 of JAPZIH010000975.1, forward strand.
TCAGTTTATTAGTAAAGATCTCATACATTGTATCAGTTTATTAGTAAACACCCCATACAATGTATCAGTTTATTAGTAAACATATCATACATTGTATCAGTTTATTAGTAAACACCCCGTACAATGTATCAGTTTATTAGTAAACACCCCATACATTGTATCAGTTTATTAGTAGGCATCCCGTACAATGTATCAGTTTATTAGTAAACATCCCATACAGTGTATCAGTTTATTAGTAAACAACCCCATGCATTGTATCAGTTTATTAGTAAACACCCCATACATTTTATCAGTTTATTAGTAAACACCCCATACAGTGTATCAGTTTATTAGAAAACATCCCGTACATTGTATGAGTTTATTAGTAAACATCCCATACCGTGTATCAGTTTATTAGTAAACACCACCATACATTGTATCAGTTTATTAGTAAAACATCTCATACATTGTATCCGTTTATTAGTAAACATCCCATACATTGTATCAGTTTATTAGTAAACATCTCATACATTGTATCAGTTTATTAGTAAACACCACCATACAGTGTATCAGTTTATTAGTAAACACCACCATACATTGTATCAGTTTATTAGTAAAACATCTCATACATTGTATCCGTTTATTAGTAAACATCCCATACATTGTATCAGTTTATTAGTAAACATCTCATACATTGTATCAGTTTATTAGTAAACACCCCATACATTGTATCAGTTAATTAGTAAACATCCCATACATTGTATCAGTTTATTAGTAAATATTCCTACACATTGTATCAGTTTATTAGTAAACACCCCATACATTGTATCAGTTTATTAGTAAACATGTCTGTACATTGTATCAGTTTATTGGTAAACAGCCCATACATTGTATCAGTTTATTGGTAAACATCCCATACATTGTATCAGTTTATTAGTAAACATTTCTGTACATTGTATCAGTTTATTGGTAAACATCCCATACAATGTATCAGTTTATTAGTAAACATTTCTGTACATTGTATCAGTTTATTGGTAAATATCCCATACAATGTATCAGTTTATTAGTAAACATGCCATACATCAGTTTCCACTTAATAGGGGGGGCTTCAATGTTAATGCCACCCCCTCCCTCCCCTCTCCAGCCCTCCTTTCCAGGTCTCCTCCCCCCATCTCTCCTGCCCCGTGTCACCCCTCCCCCTCTCTCTTGCCCCGTTCTCCAGTCTCTCTCTCCCCCCATCAGGATGCTCTCCCCCCTGCTGCTGTGCCTGGTGCTCCCCCCCCTGCCTGGCTCTGCTGTCCCCCCCAGACCTCCTGCTGTATGAGGGGGTGTCCCTGTACTCTCGGGGTGACTGGTTGGGGGCCCGGGAGCGGTTCCGGGGGGGCCTGCAGAGCCTGCGGGAGGTGCGGGGGGCCCGGCTGCACTGCGGGGGGTCCTGCGGGCTGGGCGGGGGTCTTGGGGGGGCCCTGGAGGGCCCCATACTGATCCGAGCCCGCTGCCTCCAGTCCTGCGAGCGGCTGCACCTGGGAGAGCCCACCCGGTACCGACTGACCCGGGACACCGAGAGGGGCTTCACCCGGGGGGGTGCCTACAACTACCTACAGCTGGTGCACTATAAGGTGAGGAGGGGGCTACAACTACCTACAGCTGGGGCACTATAAGGTGAGGAGGGGGCTACAACTACCTACAGCTGGGGCACTATAAGGTGAGGAGGGGGCTACAACTACCTATAACTGGGGCACTATAAGGTGAGGAGGAGGCTACAACTACCTACAGCTGGGGCACTATAAGGTGAGGAGGAGGCTACAACTACCTACAGCTGGGGCACTATAAGGTGAGGAGGGGGCTACAACTACCTACAGCTGGGGCACTATAAGGTGAGGAGGGGGCTACAACTGGGGCACTATAAGGTGAGGAGGGGGCTACAACTACATACAGCTGGGGCACTATAAGGTGAGGAGGAGGCTACAACTACCTACAACTGGGGCACTATAAGGTGAGGAGGGGGCTACAACTACCTACAGCTGGTGCACTATAAGGTGAGGAGGGGGCTACAACTACCTACAACTGGGGCACTATAAGGTGAGGAGGAGGCTACAACTACCTACAACTGGGGCACTATAAGGTGAGGAGGGGGCTACAACTACCTACAACTGGGGCACTATAAGGTGAGGAGGGGGCTACAACTACCTACAGCTGGGGCACTATAAGGCGGGGAGGGGGCTACAACTACCTACAGCTGGGGCACTATAAGGTGATGAGGGGGCTACAACTACCTACAGATGGGTCACTATAAGGTGAGGAGGGGGCTACAACTACCTACAGCTGGGGCACTATAAGGTGAGGAGGGGGCTACAACTACCTACAGCTGGGGCACTGTAAGGTGAGGAAGGGGCTACAACTACCTACAGCTGGGGCACTATAAGGTGAGGAGGGGGCTACAGCGGGGGCACTATAAGGTGAGGAGGGGGCTACAACTACATACAGCTGGGGCACTATAAGGTGAGGAGGGGGCTACAACTACCTACAGCTGGGGCACTGTAAGGTGAGGAAGGGGCTACAACTACCTACAGCTGGGGCACTATAAGGTGAGGAGGGGGCTACAGCTGGGGCACTATACGGCGAGGAGGGGGCTACAACTACCTACAGCTGGGGAACTATAAGGTGACGAGGGGGCTGCAACTACCTACAGCTGGTGCACTATAAGGTGAGGAGGGGGCTACAACTACCTACAGCTGGTGCATTATAAGGTGAGGAGGGGGCTACAACTACCTACAGCTGGGACACTATAAGGTGAGGAGGGGGCTACAACTACCTACAGCTGGGGCACTATAAGGTGAGGAGGGGGCTACAGCTGGGGCACTATAAGGTGAGGAGGGGGCTACAACTACATACAGCTGGGGCACTATAAGGTGAGGAGGGGGCTACAACTACCTACAGCTGGGGCACTGTAAGGTGAGGAAGGGGCTACAACTACCTACAGCTGGGGCACTATAAGGTGAGGAGGGGGCTACAGCTGGGGCACTATAAGGTGAGGATGGGGCTACAGCTGGGGCACTATAAGGTGAGGAGGGGGCTACAACTACCTACAGCTGGGGCACTATAAGGTGAAGATGGGGCTCCAACTACCTACAGCTGGGGCACTATAAGGTGAGGAGGGGGCTACAACTACCTACAGCTGGGGCACTATAAGGTAGGAGGGGGCTACAGCTGGGGCACTATAAGGTGAGGAGGGGGCTCCAACTACCTACAGCTGGGGAACTATAAGGTGAGGAGGGGGCTACAGCTGGTGCACTATAACATGTGGGGGGGGGGGAGACTCTGTGTCATCCTCAGACTGACATAACTGTCAAGTTCAGACCTGCTGTGTGTGTGTCTATGGGTGTCTCTGTGTGTGTGGGGGGGGGGTGTCTGTTGGTGTCTCTGTGTGTGTGGGTGTCTCTGTGTACGTTGGTGGGGGTGTCTGTTGGTGTCTCTGTGTGTGTGGGTGTCTCTGTGTACGTTGGTGGGGGTGTCTCTGTGTGGGTGTGGGTGTCTATGGGTGTCTCTGTGTGTGTGGGGGGGTGTCTGTTGGTGTCTGTGTGTGGGTGTCTCTGTGTACGTCGGTGGGGGTGTCTCTGTGTGTGGGTGTCTGTTGGTGTCTCTGTGTGTGTGGGTGTCTCTGTGTACGTTGGTGGGGGTGTCTGTTGGTGTCTCTGTGTGTGTGGGTGTCTCTGTGTACGTTGGTGGGGGTGTCTCTGTGTGGGTGTGGGGTGTCTATGGGTGTCTCTGTGTGTGTGGGGGGGGGTGTCTGTTGGTGTCTGTGTGTGGGTGTCTCTGTGTACGTCGGTGGGGGTGTCTCTGTGTGTGGGAGGGGGTGTCTGTTGGTGTCTCTGTGTGTGTGGGTGTCTCTGTGTACGTCGGTGGGGGTGTCTCTGTGGGTGGGGGTGTCTCTGTGTGTGTGGGGGTGTCTCTGTGTACATCGGTGTGGGTGTCTCTGGGTGGGGTTGTCTCTGTGTGGGGGGGGTGTCTCTGGGTGGGGTTGTCTCTGTCTCTGTGGGTGGGGGGTGTCTCTGTGGGGGTGTGTGTGTGTGGGGGGGGTGTCTCTGTGTGTGGGTGTCTCTGTGTGTGTGGGGGTGTCTCTGTGGGGGTGTCTCTGTGTACATCGGTGTGGGTGTCTCTGTGTGTGGGGGTGTCTCTGTGTGGGTGTCTCTGTGTACGTCGGTGTGTGGGTGTCTCTGTGTGTGGGTGTCTCTGTCTGGGGGTGTCTCTGTGTGGGTGTCTCTATGTACGTCGGTGTGGGTGTCTCTGTGTGGGTGTCTCGGTGTGGGGGTGTCTGTGTGGGTGTCTCTGTGTATGTGTCTCTGTGTGTCTGTGGGTGTCTCTGTGTATGTGGGGGTGTCTCTGTGTGGGTGTCTCTGTGTGGGTGTCTCTGTGTGTGGGGGTGTCTCTGTGTGTGGGTGTCTCTGTGTGTGGGTGTCTCTGTGTGGGTTTCTCTGTGTGTATGTGGGTGTCTCTGTGTGGGTGTCTCTGTGTGTGGGTGTCTATGTGTACGTCGGTGGGGGGTGTCTCTGTGTGTGTGTGGGGGGGGGGTGTCTGTTGGTGTCTCTGTGTGTGTGGGTGTCTCTGTGTACGTTGGTGGGGGTGTCTCTGTGTGGGTGTGGGTGTCTATGGGTGTCTCTGTGTGTGTGGGGGGGGGGGTCTGTTGGTGTCTCTGTGTGTGTGGGTGTCTCTGTGTGTGTGGGGGGGGTGTCTGTTGGTGTATCTGTGTGTGTGGGTGTCTCTGTGTACGTCGGTGGGGGTGTCTCTGTGTGTGGGGGGGGGGTGTCTGTTGGTGTCTCTGTGTGTGTGGGTGTCTCTGTGTACGTCGCTGGGGGTGTCTCTGTGTGGGTGTGGGTGTCTCTGTGTGGGTGTGGGTGTCTATGGGTGTCTCTGTGTGTGTGGGGGGGGGTGTCTGTTGGTGTCTGTGTGTGGGTGTCTCTGTGTACGTTGGTGGGGGTGTCTCTGTGTGTGGGGGGGGTGTCTGTTGGTGTCTCTGTGTGTGTGGGTGTCTCTGTGTACGTCGGTGGGGGTGTCTCTGTGTGGGTGTGGGTGTCTCTGTGTGTGTGGATGGGGTTGTCTGTGGGTGTCTCTGTGGGTGGGGGTGTCTCTGTGTGTGTGGGGGGTGTCTCTGTGTACGTCGGTGGGGGGTGTCTCTGTGTGTGGGGGGGGGGGTGTCTGTTGGTGTCTCTGTGTGTGTGGGTGTCTCTGTGTACGTCGCTGGGGGTGTCTCTGTGTGGGTGTGGGTGTCTATGGGTGTCTCTGTGTGTGTGTGGGGGGGGGGTGTCTGTTGGTGTCTGTGTGTGGGTGTCTCTGTGTACGTCGGTGGGGGTGTCTCTGTGTGTGGGGGGGGTGTCTGTTGGTGTCTCTGTGTGTGTGGGTGTCTCTGTGTACGTCGGTGGGGGTGTCTCTGTGTGGGTGTCTCTGTGTGTGTGGATGGGGTTGTCTGTGGGTGTCTCTGTGGGTGGGGGTGTCTCTGTGTGTGTGGGGGTGTCTCTGTGTACATCGGTGTGGGTGTCTCTGGGTGGGGTTGTCTCTGTGTGGGGGGGTGTCTCTGGGTGGGGTTGTCTCTGTGGGTGGGGGGTGTCTCTGTGGGGGTGTCTCTGTGGGTGTGTGTGTGTGTGTGGGGGGGTGTCTCTGTGTGCTGTGGGGGGGTGTCTCTGTGTGTGGGTGTCTCTGTGTGGGTGGGGGTGTCTCTGTGGGGGTGTCTCTGTGTACGTTGCTGGGGTTGTCTCTGTGTGTGTGGGGGTGTCTCTGTGGGGGTGTCTGTGGGGGTGTCTCTGTGTACATCGGTGTGGGTGTCTCTGTGTGTGGGGGTGTCTCTGTGTGGGTGTCTCTGTGTACGTCGGTGTGTGGGTGTCTCTGTGTGTGGGTGTCTCTGTCTGGGGGTGTCTCTGTGTGGGTGTCTCTGTGTACGTCGGTGTGGATGTCTCTGTGTGGGTGTGGGTGTCTCGGTGTGGGTGTCTCGGTGTGGGTGTCTCGGTGTGGGGGTGTCTGTGTGGGTGTCTCTGTGTATGTGTCTCTGTGTGTCTGTGGGTGTCTCTGTGTATGTGGGGGTGTCTCTGTGTGTGGGTGTCTCTGTGTGTGGGTTTCTCTGTGTGTATGTGGGTGTCTCTGTGTGGGTGTCTCTGTGTGTGGGTGTCTATGTGTACGTCGGTGGGGGTGTCTCTGTGTGGGTGTGGGTGTCTGTTGGTGTCTCTGTGTGTGTGGGTGTCTCTGTGTACGTTGGTGGGGGTGTCTCTGTGTGGGTGTGGGTGTCTATGGGTGTCTCTGTGTGTGTGGGGGGGGTGTCTGTTGGTGTCTCTGTGTGTGTGGGGGGGGTGTCTGTTGGTGTCTCTGTGTGTGTGGGTGTCTCTGTGTACGTCGGTGGGGGTGTCTCTGTGTGTGTGGGGGGGGTGTCTGTTGGTGTATCTGTGTGTGTGGGTGTCTCTGTGTACGTCGGTGGGGGGTGTCTCTGTGTGTGGGGGGGGGGTGTCTGTTGGTGTCTCTGTGTGTGTGGGTGTCTCTGTGTACGTCGCTGGGGGTGTCTCTGTGTGGGTGTGGGTGTCTCTGTGTGGGTGTGGGTGTCTATGGGTGTCTCTGTGTGTGTGGGGGGGGGGTGTCTGTTGGTGTCTGTGTGTGTGTGGGTGTCTCTGTGTACGTCGGTGGGGGTGTCTCTGTGTGTGGGGGGGTGTCTGTTGGTGTCTCTGTGTGTGTGGGTGTCTCTGTGTACGTCGGTGGGGGTGTCTCTGTGTGGGTGTGGGTGTCTCTGTGTGTGTGGATGGGGTTGTCTGTGGGTGTCTCTGTGGGTGGGGGTGTCTCTGTGTGTGTGGGGGTGTCTCTGTGTACGTCGGTGGGGGTGTCTCTGTGTGTGGGGGGGGGGTGTCTGTTGGTGTCTCTGTGTGTGTGGGTGTCTCTGTGTACGTCGCTGGGGGTGTCTCTGTGTGGGTGTGGGTGTCTATGGGTGTCTCTGTGTGTGTGGGGGGGGGTGTCTGTTGGTGTCTGTGTGTGGGTGTCTCTGTGTACGTCGGTGGGGGTGTCTCTGTGTGTGGGGGGGTGTCTGTTGGTGTCTCTGTGTGTGTGGGTGTCTCTGTGTACGTCGGCGGGGGTGTCTCTGTGTGGGTGTCTCTGTGTGTGTGGATGGGGTTGTCTGTGGGTGTCTCTGTGGGTGGGGGTGTCTCTGTGTGTGTGGGGGTGTCTCTGTGTACATCGGTGTGGGTGTCTCTGGGTGGGGTTGTCTCTGTGTGGGGGGGTGTCTCTGGGTGGGGTTGTCTCTGTGGGTGGGGGGTGTCTCTGTGGGGGTGTCTCTGTGGGTGTGTGTGTGTGTGGGGGGGTGTCTCTGTGTGTGTGGGGGGGTGTCTCTGTGTGTGGGTGTCTCTGTGTGGGTGGGGGTGTCTCTGTGGGGGTGTCTCTGTGTACGTTGCTGGGGTTGTCTCTGTGTGTGTGGGGGGTGTCTCTGTGGGGGTGTCTGTGGGGGTGTCTCTGTGTACATCGGTGTGGGTGTCTCTGTGTGTGGGGGTGTCTCTGTGTGGGTGTCTCTGTGTACGTCGGTGTGTGGGTGTCTCTGTGTGTGGGTGTCTCTGTCTGGGGGTGTCTCTGTGTGGGTGTCTCTGTGTACGTCGGTGTGGGTGTCTCTGTGTGGGTGTGGGTGTCTCGGTGTGGGTGTCTCGGTGTGGGTGTCTCGGTGTGGGGGTGTCTGTGTGGGGGTGTCTGTGTGGGTGTCTCTGTGTATGTGTCTCTGTGTGTCTGTGGGTGTCTCTGTGTATGTGGGGGTGTCTCTGTGTGTGGGTGTCTCTGTGTGTGGGTTTCTCTGTGTGTATGTGGGTGTCTCTGTGTGGGTGTCTCTGTGTGGGTGTCTCTGTGTGTGGGTGTCTATGTGTACGTCGGTGGGGGTGTCTCTGTGTGGGGGGGGGTGTCTGTTGGTGTCTCTGTGTGTGTGGGTGTCTCTGTGTACGTTGGTGGGGGTGTCTCTGTGTGGGTGTGGGTGTCTATGGGTGTCTCTGTGTGTGTGGGGGGGGTGTCTGTTGGTGTCTCTGTGTGTGTGGGGGGGGTGTCTGTTGGTGTCTCTGTGTGTGTGGGTGTCTCTGTGTACGTCGGTGGGGGTGTCTCTGTGTGTGGGGGGGGGTGTCTGTTGGTGTCTCTGTGTGTGTGGGTGTCTCTGTGTACGTCGCTGGGGGTGTCTCTGTGTGGGTGTGGGTGTCTAGGGGTGTCTCTGTGTGTGGGGGGGTGTCTGTTGGTGTCTCTGTGTGTGTGGGTGTCTCTGTGTACGTCGGTGGGGGTGTCTCTGTGTGGGTGTGGGTGTCTCTGTGTGTGTGGATGGGGTTGTCTGTGGGTGTCTCTGTGGGTGGGGGTGTCTCTGTGTGTGTGGGGGTGTCTCTGTGTACGTCGGTGGGGGTGTCTCTGTGTGTGGGGGGGGGGTGTCTGTTGGTGTCTCTGTGTGTGTGGGTGTCTCTGTGTACGTCGCTGGGGGTGTCTCTGTGTGGGTGTGGGTGTCTATGGGTGTCTCTGTGTGTGTGGGGGGGGGTGTCTGTTGGTGTCTGTGTGTGGGTGTCTCTGTGTACGTCGGTGGGGGTGTCTCTGTGTGTGGGGGGGTGTCTGTTGGTGTCTCTGTGTGTGTGGGTGTCTCTGTGTACGTCGGCGGGGGTGTCTCTGTGTGGGTGTCTCTGTGTGTGTGGATGGGGTTGTCTGTGGGTGTCTCTGTGGGTGGGGGTGTCTCTGTGTGTGTGGGGGTGTCTCTGTGTACATCGGTGTGGGTGTCTCTGGGTGGGGTTGTCTCTGTGTGGGGGGGTGTCTCTGGGTGGGGTTGTCTCTGTGGGTGGGGGGTGTCTCTGTGGGGGTGTCTCTGTGGGTGTGTGTGTGTGTGTGGGGGGGTGTCTCTGTGTGTGTGGGGGGGTGTCTCTGTGTGTGGGTGTCTCTGTGTGGGTGGGGGTGTCTCTGTGGGGGTGTCTCTGTGTACGTTGCTGGGGTTGTCTCTGTGTGTGTGGGGGTGTCTCTGTGGGGGTGTCTGTGGGGGTGTCTCTGTGTACATCGGTGTGGGTGTCTCTGTGTGTGGGGGTGTCTCTGTGTGGGTGTCTCTGTGTACGTCGGTGTGTGGGTGTCTCTGTGTGTGGGTGTCTCTGTCTGGGGGTGTCTCTGTGTGGGTGTCTCTGTGTACGTCGGTGTGGATGTCTCTGTGTGGGTGTGGGTGTCTCGGTGTGGGTGTCTCGGTGTGGGTGTCTCGGTGTGGGGGTGTCTGTGTGGGGGTGTCTGTGTGGGTGTCTCTGTGTATGTGTCTCTGTGTGTCTGTGGGTGTCTCTGTGTATGTGGGGGTGTCTCTGTGTGTGGGTGTCTCTGTGTGTGGGTTTCTCTGTGTGTATGTGGGTGTCTCTGTGTGGGTGTCTCTGTGTGTGGGTGTCTATGTGTACGTCGGTGGGGGTGTCTCTGTGTGGGGGGGGGTGTCTGTTGGTGTCTCTGTGTGTGTGGGTGTCTCTGTGTACGTCGGTGGGGGTGTCTCTGTGTGGGTGTGGGTGTCTATGGGTGTCTCTGTGTGTGTGGGGGGGGTGTCTGTTGGTGTCTCTGTGTGTGTGGGGGGGGGTGTCTGTTGGTGTCTCTGTGTGTGTGGGTGTCTCTGTGTACGTCGGTGGGGGTGTCTCTGTGTGTGGGGGGGGGTGTCTGTTGGTGTCTCTGTGTGTGTGGGTGTCTCTGTGTACGTTGGTGGGGGTGTCTCTGTGTGGGTGTGGGTGTCTATGGGTGTCTCTGTGTGTGTGGGGGGGGTGTCTGTTGGTGTCTCTGTGTGTGTGGGTGTCTCTGTGTACGTCGGTGGGGGTGTCTCTGTGTGGGTGTGGGTGTCTATGGGTGTCTCTGTGTGTGTGGGGGGGTGTCTGTTGGTGTCTGTGTGTGGGTGTCTCTGTGTACGTCGGTGGGGGGTGTCTCTGTGTGTGGGGGGGGGGGTGTGTGGGTGTCTCTGTGTACGTCGGTGGGGGTGTCTCTGTGTGGGTGTCTCTGTGTGTGTGGATGGGGTTGTCTGTGGGTGTCTCTGTGGGTGGGGGTGTCTCTGTGTGTGTGGGGGTGTCTCTGTGTACATCGGTGTGGGTGTCTCTGGGTGGGGTTGTCTCTGTGTGGGGGGGGTGTCTCTGGGTGGGGTTGTCTCTGTCTCTGTGGGTGGGGGGTGTCTCTGTGGGGGTGTCTCTGTGGGGGTGTGTGTGTGGGGGGGGGTGTCTCTGTGTGTGTGGGGGGTTGTCTCTGTGTGTGGGTGTCTCTGTGTGGGTGGGGGTGTCTCTGTGGGGGTGTCTCTGTGTACGTCGCTGGGGTTGTCTCTGTGTGTGTGGGGGTGTCTCTGTGGGGGTGTCTGTGGGGGTGTCTCTGTGTACATCGGTGTGGGTGTCTCTGTGTGTGGGGGTGTCTCTGTGTGGGTGTCTCTGTGTACGTCGGTGTGGGTGTCTCTGTGTGTGTGTGGGTGTCTCTGTGTGTGGGTGTCTCTGTGTGGGTGTCTCTGTGTACGTCGGTGGGGGTGTCTCTGTGTACGTCGGTGTGGGTGTCTCTGTGTGGGTGTGGGTGTCTCGGTGTGGGTGTCTCGGTGTGGGTGTCTCGGTGTGGGTGTCTCGGTGTGGGTGTCTCTGTGTGGGGGTGTCTGTGTGGGTGTGGTTGTCTCTGTGTATGTGTCTCTGTGTGTCTGTGGGTGTCTCTGTGTATGTGGGGGTGTCTCTGTGTGGGTGTCTCTGTGTGTGGGGGTGTCTCTGTGTACGTCGGTGTGGGTGTCTCTGTGTGTGGGTGTCTCTGTGTGTGGGTGTCTCTGTGTGTGGGTTTCTCTGTGTGTATGTGGGTGTCTCTGTGTGGGTGTCTCTGTGTGGGTGTGGGTGTCTCTGTGTGTATGTGGGTGTCTCTGTGTGTGGGTGTCTCTGTGTGGGGGTGGGTGTCTCTGTGTGGGGGTGTCGGTGTGGGTGTCTCTGTGTATGTGTCTCTGTGGGTGTCTCTGTGTATGTGTGGGTGTCTCTGTGTGGGTGTCTCTGTGTGGGTGTCTCTGTGTGTGGGTGTCTCTGTGTGGGTGTCTCTGTGTGGGTGTCTCTGTGTGGGTGTCTCTGTGTGGGTGTCTCTGTGTGGGTGTGGGTGTCTCTGTGTGGGTGTCTCTGTGTGGGTGTGGGTGTCTCTGTGTGGGTGTCTCTGTGTGGGTGTCTCTGTGTGGGTGTGGGTGTCTTTGTGTGGGTGTCTTTGTGTGGGTGTCTCTGTGTGGGTGTCTCTGTGTGGGTGTCTCTGTGTGGGTGTGGGTGTCTTTGTGTGGGTGTCTTTGTGTGGGTGTCTCTGTGTGGGTGTCTCTGTGTGGGTGTCTCTGTGTGGGTGTGGGTGTCTCTGTGTGGGTGTCTCTGTGTGGGTGTGGGTGTCTCTGTGTGGGTGTCTCTGTGTGGGTGTCTCTGTGTGGGTGTGGGTGTCTTTGTGTGGGTGTCTTTGTGTGGGTGTCTTTGTGTGGGTGTCTTTGTGTGGGTGTCTCTGTGTGGGTGTCTCTGTGGGTGTATATATGTGTTTGTGTGGATATAACACGCGCATCAAAACAGTTATAAATTTGATTTACAGGTCAGTGAGGGAAATAAGTATTTGACCCCCTATCACTCAGCGAGATTACTGGCTCCCAGGTGTCTTTTATACAGGTAACGAGCTGAGATTAGGAGCACTCTCTGTATAAGACACCTGTCCACAGAAGCAACCAATCAGATTCCAAACTCTCCACCATGGCCAAGACCAAAGAGCTGTCCAAGGATGTCAGGACAAGATTGTAGACCCACACAAGGCTGGAATGGGCTACAAGACCATCGCCAAGACCATGGTGAGAAGGTGACAACAGTTGGTCATGAGAACAGCGAGGAATCAGCCCAGAACTACACAGGAGGATCTTGTAATGATCTCAAGGCAGCTGGGACCATAGTCACCAAGAAGACAATTGGTAACACCACGCCGTGAAGGACTGAAATCCTGCAGCGCCCGCAAGGTCCCCGTGCGCAAGGAAGCACATGTACAGGCCGTCTGAAGTTTGACAATGAACATCTGAGGAGAACTGGGTGAAAGTGTTGTGGTCAGATGAGACCAAATTCGAGCTCTTTGGCATCAACTCAACTCGCCATGTTTGGAGGAGGAGGAATGCGGCCTATAACCCCAAGAACACCATCCCACCGTCAAACATGGAGGTGGAAACATTATGCTTTAGGTGTTTTTCTGCCAAGGGGACAGGACATGTGCACCACATCAAATGGACAATGGACGGGGACATGGACCATCAAATCTTGGGTGAGAACCTCCTTCCCTCAGCCAGGGCATCGAAAATGGGTCGTGGATGGGTATCCCGGCATGACAATGACCCAAATCATACCGCCAAGGCAACAAAGAAGCGGCTCAGTAAGAAGCACATTAAGGTCCTGGAGTGGCCTAGCCAGTGTCCAGACCTTAATCCCATAGAAAATCCATGGAGGGAGCTGAGGGTCCGAGCTGCCAAACATCAGCCTCGAAACCTTAATGACTTGGAGAGGATCTACAAAGAGGACAAAATCCCTCCTGAGATGTGTGCAAACCTGGGGGCCAACTACAAGAAACATCTGTCCTCTGTGATTGCCAACGGGGTGCTGCCACCAAGTACTAAGACGAAGGGGTCAAATACTTATTTCCCTCATTGACCTGCAGATCCTTGTATAACATTTCTGACGTGCGTTTTCTTGGTTTTCGCTCTTACACTGACCGTTACGATTCCAGACCGGTCATTTCTCTGTCGTTGGACAAACGCTCAAAATATAGACCCCGCCAGACCCCGCAGGCTCGGGGTGAAAGGTGTACCCTGGGTTATGAAGCATCTGATAGAGGAGAATCGGTAGTGTATGGAAACATTTTTTGCATGCAAAATACCAAAATAAACATTATACTTACCCCAAAGTTTCCCAAATCTCCTGAGATTGCAAGAAATTGATTTTCTGATTTAACACCCCTGGTTATCTCTGCTAAAATTAGCAGAAAATTCATAAATTGTTTTGGCCAATCACAGGCAGCTAATATATTGTAATACATTGTAACAATCAGTGATGGTAGTTTGTGCAGGAAGGAATCATGGGATGTGTAGTCCCACTGTAGTGGGAAGCAGGAGGAGCCAGACATTGATATGTGGATCTCTGCACTGTGTAGTAAAGTGTTAAAATCCAAACCCAAATGTTGGTGGGTACACCGTGCCATGTGAGCAGCTCTGGGGGGTCGGTGACCCCCGAGTGTGTCTGATATAAGATGCATATGATAGATTACAGAGAGGGGGGAACTTGGATATGTCTTTAAGGATAAGATATGCTCCTGGCAACGTCTTTAAACCGGATCTGTGTGTAACTCGGGTCCCTGATGATGAATAATAATAATACTATAACGGCTCATGTGATAATAATACATTATAATAATACACGAGTACCATCTTGTGCACTTCAATGAAGCTGTGAGCTATACCATGTAGGTTCATCCAAGATGGATAGGTCACAGCAGAGAGGTTGGACAAATCATGGTCCACTGGAGAAGGAACTGGCAACCTAATCCAGTATCCTTGCCAAGAAAAACATATGGATAAGCACAACCAGATACAATATGTGCCTGGCGTGCTGCGGTCTATTAGGTCACAGAGAGTCAGACACGACTGAATGACTAAACAACAACTACTGTAATATAATAATAAGTTACTATTATGTTCTTTATTTTAACTCCAATAAACTGTACATAAAAACAAGCTCCCACAAGAGCCTCGGGAGCCCGATCTTAAGTCTGTGCTGGGATTCCTTGTAGACTCGCAGTAAGCGTCCTACCAGGTGCCTAGACAATCCTCTGGGCTCCTTATCTGTAGCCATTTTGTTTCCCCCCTCCCCCTTTCGCCAGCAGAAATACTACTAATAATACTAATTTATAAGCTACTAGCTTGTGGTCACCCCAGAGACCCCTCGGCCTAAGTTTAGAGAGAACCCCAGGGGGTGCGCAGTGGCCTGGGGCTAGTAGGAGCCTTTTCCTGGCCGCTTAGCCATATAACAAATGCCCTCACACTTGGCTATAACCGTAGGATGTGATGTACCTGGTATATATACTGATACAATGAGGTGGCCCCGTGCCCCCATTTTGGCGTCCCCAGGACATTCATAATTCACACAAATACGCTGAGTGTTGTGATTGGCGCCGCACTCTTCCAGGTTGACGAGGAACATTGAGTAGACATCCTGCCGGGGGGGGGGGGGGGGATATTCACATTTGGGTTACTGAGAGGGGGTGTAGAGAGTGAGCGGGGGGGGGGGGGCACAGAGTTAATATAGGAGCCAGTGAGAGTGCGCCTAAATAGAGCTCTGTGGGACAGGCGTCTCGATGGCGTAGGAGGAGGAGCTGGGAATCCTCACAGTGTTCACTGTATGTTACATTTGCTGGTGAATAAGCCCCAATAAATACCCTGAGAGCGTAGCTGTGGGTAAATATGTTTGAGACATGATAAGCTCAGCTGGAGCTCCTTAAGCCCCAGATGTTATGGCGGCGCAGATGGTTTGCGTATTACATGACCCAGCTAACGTCCGCTGTATTAGTGCGCCATCTGCTGGACAAGAGGAAGCACTACAGCATCCCAGGACGATTACAGCTGCCGGCCTCATGTCCATAACGTTACTAACAAGACCTGGAGAGACCCATGATGCATTGCTGGAACGTGCGTGTGTGAGAGGGCTACTTGCATTACATTGGAATATGCAAGGGGTCTGCTTCTGGGCTAGTGTGGGGGAGGGGTTGTGGTTTCAATTTCAATCTCCTCCAATTATCAAACAAAGACTCCAGACTTGTCTGTGTTCCCTCCACTGATAGCTACAAACACACACCCCAAACACAAACACACACCCCATCCTCTAGCTACAAACACAAAATCGCATTTTCTGATATTGTTAGTTTGGAACATACCTGACAAACAAGGGGCGTTGGCGCAAGGCGTAGAATAATTTGGGGATCAGTGATCACAACATGGTCTCGTTTTTTTATTTTTTTTATTTAATTAAAATTATATTTTTAAAAAAGGCAAATGTTAGAATTGTGGCTACTGTCCATAAGTGTCTTGGACGCCATGTTGTCATTATTTGGGTTTTACCATTTTTTAGCCAATTACAATATAGAGATTTGGACAAAATCCTCGAATATAAAGTACGAGTACAGAAGATACCGGATAACGTTACAAAAGTAGACGGAATAATCCAGGAAGCCGAGAATTCCCAAGATTATACGGATTATAAGGAAGAAGTATCATCCAAACCATCCTGAGAACCAATGGGCCTCTATAGGGGCGATTCACCAAAAAGAGTTCAAGTTTGGCCCAAATTGCTGAGTATGCTCCATAGAGATCATATTAATAATAGATGTTAAATATAAGGCAATTGGTAGCCAGATAACCACGGACGTCAGCCATGGGGACACCCATAGAGTGAGGTCATCTCCTTCCTTTGTATGGGGCAGCGAGGAGGAACTTTGCCCAGAGTGGTGAAGTTGAGGTGCTCCATGTGGATACTATGGAGATGTTTGAGGGGATGTCTCCACAAAAACAAGAAACTCCCAATCTTCTTGATTGAAAGCTAGGGAACTAAGGGCTGGATTATATACATGGATTGATATGGTCCGTGGAGGTCCTCCGGGATCAGTACGGATATCACTATTTAATGTGTGTCTTCAGGTACGATGCGAGAGTATATCCTAGGTGCTGTCTCATACTCCCTCATCTCTCTACAGTTAGAGGAGTTGGATGAAGCCGCTGCCTCCGCGTTCACTTTCTACTTGAGAAATCCTCGTCATGAGCAAATCCAACAGGATGTCCAACGATACCGAAGAATGAAGGGCGTCCGCGAGCAGAGCTTCCGAGACCTGGAGGAGCCCCGCCACCGGGTAACAGCATGTCCCGTGTCTTTGTCCATTCATTTGTGCCTTGTGTGTCTCTCTGATAAGTGCTGTCTCTTTCCCCAGATGTTGTACTCTCAAGCTGTCGCTCTACTCTCCGAGGGCAGGGTGGGCAGTGCAATCTTGCGGTTGGAGGAGTCGCTCCATATCTCTCTCTCTGTACTGGAGGAGTGTCGCTATTTGTGTGAGGGCACGCGAGAGAGTGAGGATGAGACACACCGGGACCTCTCTGAAGTGGTTGCAGGTACCGATCCTACAAATGGGACTCTCGATCTTTCCCTCTCTTTCTCCACTCTCCTACCTCCTCCTTGTTTCTTCCCTATTTCCTCCTCCTCTTTCCTCCCTAAATAGCTTATTTCCTTCTCCGTCTACTCTCCACGTTCCTTCCTTCATGTTTTCATTGTCTCGCCCTCTTTCTCCACCCCTTTACCTCACTCTCATACGTTCTCTTCTTCTCTCTCTCTTATTTTCCTGTGTCTCTCACTCGCTCTTTTGCGGAGTTGCCACCACATCTGGTCATGGTGTTTGTTGGTTTATTCTGGGGGGATTTTTCCAAAATTGGATATAAGTGAAGTCTCTCTTTTTTGTTGGGGTGGAAATTATAAATCATTTCTCAATATTTAGCATTTACTGACTAAGAGCCTGGTTCAATTGCAAGCCCGCATCTCGCAGGATCCTGGCCGTATGTCTGCGGCCTCACGTTCGTCTCTGAATCCTGTGCTATTCAATAGAACAAGCCCGCAAGTTATGGGCCGAACGCAGAAGCTGTATACCATGCACTCGTTCGTAGCAGTTCAGGGCGGGAATATGATCAATTAAGCAAGCCCGTAACCACCCATTTCGAAACGGCCAATAGAAAATGAGACTGTCATCGTTACGGCAGTAAAACATGGAGGTTACGTGTCAATCAATTAGGTTCGGGGATCCGATATGCGATGGGACTTGCAAACCCTCAAAATACAAAATAATAAAAATGACTGCCAATACTGTCCTAGTCCATGTGGGTGGCCTGATATGTATTAACTCATTGATACACGAGATCGATATAACCCCGAAATGAAACATAAAACTAAATCTTATATACTGCCTATTTTGCGGGCTTGAGTGCAATTAATTCTAATGTCTTTCATCGCTTTCCCCCGTGATTTACAGTACAGTAGTGAATTTTTATTTGCATTTACAGGTGTCAGGTGTTTAACCCCCTTGCAGGTCCTCTCTAGCACTTATAGGATTTTCTCCTACATTTACGGATGTGAAACTACTTGCAGGCTTGGGGAATTGGAGCAATTGAATAGTATTTTGCGATTTTAGCCATCGTAACTCTTGTGGACATGAAAGATCGAAGGCTTCAGGAGGGTGTAAATTCCGGGAGTATCAACCACAGAGTTTTCAAGGCCGTAACCGGTAAACTGTTTGGAGCCCGCAAAAAGATGACAATTGAATAGCAAATTAACCTACGGCCTCACTTACGGGCTCCAGTAACTAACGATTGCTCAATTGAATCGGGCTCTAAGTGTCTGCCATCTTTGATTTGGTCTCTTCTATCATCTTTAGTAGTTACTCTTTACTCATGTAGCTGACATTTTGGATTTAAGTTTTCTTGTGCATTGTGGTAGTGGGTGTGATCGTAGTAGACTCATGTCTTGCCATTTCCAGTTCACATAACGGACACTACTTCCATTTGGAGATTGTGGCCTTCCTGTCGTTCCGTTTCGTACTGTTTGGCTTTTATTTATTTGGGTTCTTTTGTTTCCTTTTTCCTTGGTTTTGGTTTTCTGATCTGTTGTATTGTGGTACTCGAAGCGTTATAGTTTAGCAGACCTATGATTTATTTTTTACTCCTCCAGGTGAGTTATTTTGGCCTCTTCCCACTCCACTCCATTTTAGATTGAAAGTTGCATTTTTTTTTAACCCATTTATTTATGCTTTGTATGCAGTGTTAAATAATGGATTTTTGGTGTCATTTCCAAGGAAAAGAGCAGCGGATCATCCGCATAGAGCGTAAAGTAATTAGTCTCTATGTCAGATGAGTCCAGGAGATAGAAGAGTGCCAGGTTGTGACAAGTTATTGATGTGTGAGTTGTAGGTCTGTGCCATTGAGACTCCAGGCAACGTTAGATGTGGCCAGGGCCTCTCTCTTGTACAGGGAATCCACTTCTGGTCTCTGGGGAGGTGTTTTAGGGTGTTGGACAAGGGTTGTGATTGTGAGAGCAGTTATTTAGGTTCTTGTAAGGAATTGTGGGTTCCATGGGACCCTTTGTGATCCAGAGGTTCTCTCAATACGTCTGTGGCCAAACATGGCGTCCATGTCGGACTTGGTTTGAGTGAAGTGGATATCGAGTGTTAGACTTCCCTGCCCCAGCAAAGGGATTTTGACCTTTTTATTACCACCTTCTTGGTCTCTCTCTCTCGCCCTCTCTCTCTCTCTCTCTCTCTCTCTCTCGCCCTCTCTCTTTCTTCCTCATTCATCATCTCATTGGTCTCTTTCTCAGAGTACTACACTCAGGTTTTGCAGTGCAAGCAGAACTGTGTCCTCGAGGATTCTGTGCGTCTGACGTCGGAGCGCTCACCTGAGGATGTCGTTGTGCCGCAGCTTTCCTTGCTACTGGACAGCTACACAAGGAGTAAGTCATCCGGACAGTACTGCCCTCATAGGTTGGCCATTTGTACCCTGGGAGTGACGTGGGTTATTTCTCTCCATAGTTGGGGACTTGGAGTCTGCAGCTCAGACCGCCAACTTGCTCCTGCTCTTCCATCCAAACAATGAGTCCCTGAAAAAGAGACTGCTAGGTTATGAGGAGAGACTGCAGGCCAAGGATGGTGGAAAACTGCAAGAGGTAACCATCTTATTACTTGTGTATCATAAGGGTAAATGGCTTTATTGGCATGGCAGCACACGCCACTGTTGAGTCCAATATACACGCTAAGGGTATTATAGAAACACATACATTAATGAGCCAAACATACGATGGTTTATAGCATGTGCCAACATAAAGGAGCCATCTCATTCTATTTATCTCCATAAATTATAAATGCTCTGTCCGTTGTCTTGGAAGTGGCTGGCTCTCTTTGCAGGATTCTTTATGTCCTTATTTAGACCCACAAGTGGGGATGTAGTTGTCCATGTGTTCCTGAGTGTGCAGTGGGGCATCTCATAAGAGGGAATAATAAAGAAAGTATCAGGAGAACAGTCCGGAGCCTCCTAGTGAGACACACTATTTATGTCTTGTTAGTGTCAGAATCTCCTTGAATGATTTCCAGTGGAAGGACTAGGACTATCTTCCATTCTGTCTCCCATCACAGAGCATCATCTCATACATACACCGTGCGATTTCGGAGAAGAAACTGCTTTATTATGCCATGGAGAATCTGGGAATATCGTTTCGTGATCCGGTCAGTGTAATTTCAATTATTTCCAAAGAACTTGTGTCTGTTTGTCTGTCTGTTCAACCCTTTGTTCCAGCTCCTTGTACTAACCCATGTGAGACCATAGAGTCCTCATAGAGGTCCAGGATGACCCTCGATGGAAGAGCAGATCATACTGATCTCTGTGAGGCAGGATGACCATCGATGGAAGGGCAAATCATACTGATCACTGTGCGACGGGATGACCCTCGATGGAAGAGCAGATCATACTGATCTCTGTGAGACGGGATGACCCTCGATGGAAGAGCAGATTATTATTATAATTTATTTGTAATGCGCCAACATATCCTGTGGCGCTATACTATACATGGGTTACGATCAAGGCAGAACAATAACAGTATTAACACATTGCAAGGAATGGAGGCCCTGTGTTTGAGCTTAGAATCCGGTGTCCAAAGAGCTTCCCCAAAGCACCATGCAAGACTGAAAACTCGCAAACTTACAATCAAAAGGGTGTGGATGAGGTACAGGAGAGTGAAAGATAAGTTGTGCATGTTAAGTTTTAAGGTGATGGGCTTCTTGAAACAGTTCCATTTTTAGTGAGGATTTGAAGCAGGAGGATAGTCTAGTGGAGCGAGGTAAGAAGTTCCAGAGAATAGGGACAGCACAAGAAAAGTCCTGAAGGCGGAATGAGAGGAGGTGATAAGAAGGTCTTTAGGAGAACGAAGAGGGGGGATGGGGGAGTATTTGTAGAGCAGAGATATAAGGGGTGCACTTTTTTTTGAGGGCTTTGTAAGTTAGGGCCATGATTTGTAATTTTATTCTGGAAGGCGGTGGAGTGATTGACAGAGAGGAGCTGCAGACAGAGTATGGTAGATGAGTCTAGCAGTGTTCATTATTGATTGAAGTGGGGATAGACGGATGGTAAGTAAGCCAGCAGGAAACGAGTTGCAGTAGTCGAGACGAAAAATTATGAGCGAGTGCATTAGGATCTTAGTTGTGTCCTGGGTAAGGTAGTGACTTATTTTGGAGATGTTTTTTAGATGAAGAAGGCAGGATTTAGTTAGTGATTGTGTGTGAGAGATGAATGACAGGGCGGGGTCCAGTAGAACCCAGAGACAACGGGCTTGGGAGGTGGGATTGATGATGGCGTTGTTAACCACGAGAGAGATGTGAGGAATTGACGCTGAAGTAGAGGCTGGGAAGATTAGGAGTTTGGTCTTGGCCATGTTGAGTTCGAGGTGGTGGGCAGACCTCTAGGAGGATATATCTGAGAGTCAGTTAGATACACGTGTTAGAAGAGCGGGAGATAGATCTGATGCTGAGAGGTAGATTTGAGTGTCATCTGCATAGAGATGGAACGCAAAAGAGTTTATTAGGGTGCAGAGTGAGGATGTATAGATGGAGAATAGGAGGGGGTTTAGCACTGAACCTTGGGGTACACCAACAGTTAGAGGGTGAGGAGGAGAAGGAGGCGCAAAATGTTCGATCTTGTAGGTATGGTGAGAACCACGAAAGAGCAGTGTCTCGAATGACGAGGGAGCAGAGGATTTGTATTTTTATGAAGGTGGTCAACTGTGTCAAAGGCAGCAGAGCGATCCAGAAGAAGTAGAATAGAAAAGTGACCCTTTGACTTGGTGGTGAGCAGGTCATTAGTAACTTTTGTGAGAGCTGTCTTAGTGGAGTGTTGGGGCCGGAAGCCGGATTGGAAGGTGCCAAGAAGGAGGGAAATAAATTGGGTAAGGTGATTGTAAATGAGCCACTCCAGTAGTTTGGAAGCCAGGGGAAGTAGAGAGATTGAGTGGTAGTTAGATTCAGAATCAGATGAGGGTTTCTTAAGAATGGGTGTAATTATGTTGTGTTTTTGAGAGCATGGAAATGTGCCAGTATTTAGGGAAATGTTGAAGAGATGTGTGAAAGTAGGGAGAGGTGAGGGGTAAGCTGAGATGTCCTCGGGTTAGAAGGTAAAAGGAGTGGCTGTGATTGGGGAAGAGAGTGGGTGTTCTCAATTAGTTGTGAGGATGGAATGTGTAAGATGAGAGGAGAATTTGTGTGAAATGTTATGCTTAATGTGACTGGCAAAGTCTTCAGCCATGAAACAAGAAGCGACGGGAGGTGGTGGTGGGCCTAGGAGAGTGTTGAAAGTGGCTGACAAACATTTGGGGTTGGAGGACAGAGTTGATATTAATTATGGAAATAGTGCTGTTTGGCCAGGTTGAGGACAGAGAAGTAGGAGCACAACATAAATCTGCCGGCGTAGTCACTGTGAGACAGGAGGACCCTCGATAGAAGAGCAGATCATCATGATCATTGTGCGACGGGAGGACCCTCGATGGAAGAGCAGATCATCATGATCATTGTGCGACGGGAGGACCCTCGATGGAAGAGCAGATCATCATGATCATTGTGAGACAGAAGGACCCTCCATGGGAGAGCAGATCATCATGATCATTGTGAGACTGGATGACCCTCGATGGAAGAGCAGATCATCATGATCATTGTGCGACGGGAGGACCCTCGATGGAAGAGCAGATCATCATGATCATTGTGCGACGGGAGGACCCTCCATGGAAGAACAGATCATCATGATCATTGTGAGACAGAAGGACCCTCCATGGAAGAGCAGATCATCATGATCATTGTGAGACAGAAGGACCCTCCATGGAAGAGCAGATCATCATGATCATTGTTCGACGGGAGGACCCTCGATAGTTGAGCACCCTCATCATTGTATGTTGTTGTCTCTGTCATTGAATGTTGTCACTGTGTGTGGTATTTTTGCGGTTGTATTTGTTTCACATCAGTTTGTCTCTCAGGATTCTTGGACACCTGAAGAAATTATACCAGAGAGTCTCCGAGAGAAAATTAGGTAAGTTCTGTATTTGCTGAGGGTAAAGGAGTCTATTATTGATCTATAATTTCTGTATTTACCCATAAGAGGTTAATTAATTCTATTGCTCCAATACCTCTCCGCATGGCATTCAAGATTTAGCTGAAGGTTGTCATTTTATTAGACTGCATCCAGTTTCAGTGGTAGGGAATATGAGAATATGGTATAGAGATGTTATTATTATAATTATTTCTTTTAAAAAGTTTATTTTTACGGTTTCATTTGAAACTAATAATTTGTTCTAATCTTATCCCCGTCATAAAGGATGGAAAGAGAGGAAGAGTTGGAGAACAGGGGTAAGTGAGCCCTGGGTTGTGTGTGAGCCACACTCGGGTTGTGGTCGGTACATGGCCTGAGATCCTAGAACATGTTGTTTGGGAGCCACACTGGGGTTGTGGTTGGTGCATGGCTTGTGAGTGTAGCATGCGTTGTTTAGGAGCCACACTCGGGTAGTGGGTGGTGCATGGCCTATAGAACATGTTGTTTGGGAGCCACACTTGGGTTGTGGTCGGTGCATGGCTTGTGAGCCTTGAACATGTTGTTTGGGAGCTACACTCGGGTTGTGGTGCATGGCTTGTGAGTGTAGTATACATTGTTTGGGAGCCACACTTGGGTAGTGTGTGGTGCATGGCCTATAGAACATGTTGTTTGGGGGCCACACATGGGTTATGGTGCATGGCTTGTGAGCCTAGCATGCGTTGTTTGGACGCCACACTCGGGTTGTGGTCAATGCATGGCTTGTGAGTGTAGCATGCATTGTTTGGGAGCCACACTCGGGTAGTGGGTGGTGCATGGCCTATAGAACATGTTGTTTGGGGGCCACACTTGGGTTGTGGTCGGTGCATGGCTTGGGAGCCTAGCATACATTGTTTGGGAGCCACACTTGGGTTGTGGTCGGTGCATGGCCTGTGAGCCTTGCATACGTTGTTAGGGAGCCACACTCGGGTTGTGGTCGGTGCATGGCTTGTGAGTGTAGCAGGCGTTGTTTGGGAGCCACACTCGGGTTGTGGTCGGTGCATGGTTTGTGAGTGTAGCAGGCGTTGTTTGGGGGCCACACTCGGGTTGTGGTCGGTGCATGGCTTGTGAGTGTAGCAGGCGTTGTTTGGGGGCCACACTCCGGTTGTGGTCGGTGCATGGCTTGTGAGTGTAGCAGGCGTTGTTTGGGAGCCACACTCGGGTTGTGGTCGGTGCATGGTTTGTGAGCCTTGCATACGTTGTTTGGGGGCCACACTCGGGTTGTGGTCGGTGCATGGCTTGTGAGCCTAGCATACGTTGTTTGGGGGCCACACTTGGGTTGTGGTCGGTGCATGGCCTGTGAGCCTTGCATACGTTGTTAGGAAGCCACACTCTGGATGTGGTCGGTGCATGGCTTGTGAGTGTAGCAGGCGTTGTTTGGGGACCACACTCGGGTTGTGGTCGGTTCATGGCTTGTTAGTCTAGCATGTGTTGTTGAGGAGCCACACTCGGGTTGTGGTGCATGGCTTGTGCGTTGTTTGGGACCCTGTCTGAGGGATAAGTGCATGGCCATGACTGCTACCTGGTACTCCACCACTATAAATCCCACACAAGCACATAGGTGGATGACCAGACAAACGGGTTGCCTGCAGGCATAGTGTAGCCTGATGGTTGTGGAGGCCAGAGAGTTGTCCAGTTACTGGACTTGAGGGATGGTCTACTAGTGAGAGGAACCAGGAAATGTGGAGTTCACACGTTGCTACATTATCTTTTAGGTGACCTGCCTTATGAACAAGTGACAGTGACGCTGACCCCGAAACAGATGAATGGAACAAGGAGAGTGACCCTCGATGGGGTGATCGGTGAAGAGGAGTGTAAGAGACTGCTGAGCTTGGCACAGGTGACATTATACGGGGGGGGGGGGATGAAGAATCGAGAGGACAGGTGCTAGTGATGAGGAATACGGGGGAAGCACAGTTATGGGAACGGAGGAAAGTAATGGGGGAATAAAGCAATATAGGGGAAAAGTGAGGGACAGAGTTAGGGAATAGAAATGGTACCAGGGACTGGTGTGGATTGGCAAGGGCAGCAGGGATTAGGTAAATGGGGGGGGGGGGTAGGAAACGTAAATAAGAGGAATGGTCTGGGGTTGAGAACAGTGGGGTATGAGAGGGGTATAATAGAGGCAACATAGAGAGAGGATGAAGAAGCCAAATGTAGGTAGTAATGAGGGTGAAGTAAAGTATACAACAAAGGATACAGAGGAAAGAAGAACAGGACAATTGATATAAATGCTATGTAGAACAAGGGGAACCGAGAAGACCAAACTGGGATACAAATGAGAATGTAGGGGCAAATAAGTGTATGGAGGAGAATGGTGGGGCAAATGAGAGTATGGAGGAGAATGGTGGGGCAAATGAGAGTATGGAGGAGAATGGTGGGGCAAATGAGAGTATGGAGGAGAATGGTGGGGCAAATGAGAGTATGGAGGAGAATGGTGGGGCAAATGAGGGTATGGAGGAGAATGGTGGGGCAAATGAGGGTATGGAGGAGAATGGTGGGGCAAATGAGAGTATGGAGGAGAATGGTGGGGCAAATGAGGGTATGGAGGAGAATGGTGGGGCAAATGAGAGTATGGAGGAGAATGGTGGGGAGGGGGATACGGATAGAAAGTGGATAACAATGATTAATGCAGTGGGGAGCAGAGAAGATGGATTAGAAACAGAGGAGCATGGACTGGTGGAAAGAGCGAGGAGGAGACCGGGAGTGGGCTGAGGGTTGTTAGAGACCCTCTGGGATTGAACACTTTCTCTTCCCTGTCCTTAAGGTGTATGAAGGGTCTGGAAATGGATTCAAGGGACGGCGGTCCCCCCACACCCCGAAGGAGAGGATCCAGAGTCTGAGTGTACTGCGAGCACTACAGGTATAAACCCACAAGAAGACACAATAATAATACACTTAAAGTCCTCCATACAGTTAACGGAACCCATCACTGTTTTACCCTGTTTTATGATTATTATGGTTAAAATATGATCCTACTATATGTATGCTGGTTTATGCTCTGCAGAATATTAGCCATACTTTTGTCCGGACATCCCCAGGCCGATCCGTTGGGATCAGACCGTGTATGCCGGCTTATGGTCACGGGGGAGGTGTGTAACGGAACCCATCACTGTTTTACCCTGTTTTATGATTATTATGGTTAAAATATGATCCTACTATATGTATGCTGGTTTATGCTCTGCAGAATATTAGCCAGACTTTTGCAGACCTAGGCTAATAGATAATCCTATTACAGAGATTCAAGAGATAAGAAAGTTGTAAAGGATCCTTGCATTTTCCAAAGTGTTTTCATTCTCTGATAAGAACAAAGAAGGATGACCTAATTAATGTCTGATTGTATCCAAGTTGCCAGGGAGGTGTGACTCACCTATTGTCCTATATGTGTATTGTATGGGGGATATGTGAAATGTCTGTGTGTTATGTGTAAAAGATACTTTTACTAACTTTTGAACCCCTGGTCTGATTCATGCCATTTTTTTATATGTTGTTCCCCTGGGTGAGAGATATTGAATGGTGCGGGACTTAAAGGTGTACCCCCTGTATTTGGGGTACATCCAGAATGTGGTTAAAATTGTGTCTGTTTTAATTGTGTTACCTGTTATCTGAGGGGAGGAGACGTGGGGGTTGAACCATGCAGATAATTGGCTGTTGTGATAATTATGTGGGTGTAGCCCTTCAGAGGGCACCATTGCATAAAAGGAGATTCCCTGTTATTAAAAGATAGTTCTACTTGACCCTTCAAAACGTAGCCTCGTCTCGTTATTGAAGGGATCGCTATATCCTACTGGGGATTGCTATGCTTTGGCATACTCCCTTGAGCTGTAACTACTGAACGCTTGTTCCTGATGCACTATCCTTGGAGTCTGTGGTGGTTTTGGTGTCCGGTGCGGTGCTTGTAGGCCTCGACGCAAACTAGGACGCGTCTATCAACGGAGGTACCCGGTCGGGGTGCCAGTAGATCCGTTACAGTTAGGTTTTTATTATATTAAAGAGCATTCCTAGATCAGACTGACCTTATATGTAAATGTTATGGAGCTTGTCCACTTTACCGGCTAGTCCTCTCTGAAGCGGCCACTTGAAGGTTGATGTTTGTCACAGACACTTGGAATGCTGAGCTGAGACCTAGTGCTTCACTGTAAAAGAGGTTTTGGGGTCACCTCCTACAAAATGATTGAATAGTGAACTTGTTTGATTTCCGGTGTATGTCTAGATGGCGTCCTCAGGAGACGTGGACCTGACGCATGCACGCCTTCTGTATCACACCAGCGAGCGCTCACGCGTTTTGGCACAAGCTTACTTCGCCGCACAGAGTCTGCACTTCTCATACACGCATCTGGTGTGTCGCTCCGCCATCGAAGGTAACCGCCCCTGTGCGCTTGTATAGAGGGGGCCACATGGAGCCAATGGCTGCAAGAAGCCCCGAGCATGCCCAAGTGGCCCCTGACATCATGTCCCACCTGCAATACCATTTATCATTTCACTGGCTATTCATCTGTGCGCCCTTAAAGGGACACAGTTACCCCAAAACCAAGTTGTATTTTAGGCAATTATTAAAGAACATGGAACAACTGGATCTACATTATAATAGCCATTTTGCTAAAGTTATTATTTGTACTGTATTTTTATGTAATTAGATGCTTTGATGTGCTAATTAGAATAACAACCTACGTGTCTGGCCCTATGGTAGTCAAAACAATGACCCCCAGTGCTGTCATTCTGGGAAAGCTGCTCACCCACCTTTATCTAGTAATCTTATGGAGCCGCACATTCGCCTCAAAAAATAATGGTGGATTTCTTAGGAATGATTCATTGTAAAGAAGAAAGTCTAGTACATGCTCTTTACCACCGTAGCCCCCATTATGTGAGCTTTGAGCATCTCTATCTAGCTCCCCTAGCTCATATTTCATACCATACCCCTAGCTCATATTTCATACCCCTAGCTCATATTTCATACCCCTAGCTCATATTTCATACCATACCTCTAGCTCATATTTCATACCCCTAGCTCATATTTCATACCCCTAGCTCATATTTCATACCCCTAGCTCATATTTCATACCCCTAGCTGATATTTCATACCCCTAGCTCATATTTCATACCCCTAGCTGATATTTCATACCCCTAGCTGATATTTCATACCCCTAGCTCATATTTCATACCCCTAGCTGATATTTCATACCCCTAGCTGATATTTCATACCCCTAACTGATATTTCATACCCCTAGCTGATATTTAATACCCCTAGCTCATATTTAATACCATACCCCTAGCTCCTATTTCATGCCCCTAGCTCCTATTTCATACCCCTAGCTCATATTTCATACCCCTAGCTCCTATGTAATACCCCTAGCTCCTATGTAATACCCCTAGCTCCTATGTAATACCCCTAGCTCCTATGTAATACCCCTAGCTCCTATTTAATACCCCTAGCTCATATTTTTAATACCCCTAGCTCCGCCCAGTCTCTGTCTGTATTCTCTCTGCTTCCATTCCTTCTCCTCCTCTATGACTTTTGTGTTGATCCGCTTCTCTCCTTCTGCCTCTCTCTCATTGGTACCACATATTCCAGGGCTGCAGGAGGGCCGGGAGGACCCCAGTCACCCTGTCCATGTAGATAACTGCTTGCTGGACCCTGAAGAGAAGAAGTGTTGGAAGGAGCCCCCGGCGTACATACACCGAGATTACAGGTACAGAGGAGGAAGCAATGGCTAAGGGGGCGTGGGACGTAGAGATGAGGCGCTGGCCCTAAAGTAACATTGTTCTGTCGCGGCGCCATAAGCAGGAGGCGCTTTTACTTTAATTGATCAGCAGTGACGGCCTCAGTAAAATGTCTTCTCTTGCAGTGGGTTGCTGTATTTGAACGAGGATTTCCAAGGTGGTGATTTGTTCTTCACAGAACTTGATGGCACAACAGTCACAGTGAGTGTGATCTGCCCACTCCACAGCCTGACACTCGTGGGCTGCCCACTCCACAGCCTGACACTCGTGGGCTGCCCACTCCACAGCCTGACACTAGTGACCTGCCTGCCCCAATCCTGCTTTCCACAAAGCATCCCTAGAATGAACTACCATCCCGAAGGTTTCCGGCTTATGACCTGGCTACCCCATAGCCACATATGACCTGCCCAATCCAAAGTCAGACACACACACACAATTGCATACCACAAAGTTTGCTACTCATGCCCTGCTTAGCCCAATGCCCACATAAGCTCTCTGCATGTGCCAGCCTACCGTCTTTTCAAGCCCTGCCAACCCATTAGTTTTCTGAGAACTCCACCTCCCCCATGACCTGCCCCATGACCTCCCCCCATGACCTGCCCCAGTCTATATGACACCATGTGACCCCAAGTTCTCTTTATACAGGCCGAGATTCAGCCTCATTGTGGCCGACTGGTCTTGTTCAGTGCGGGCGAGGAGAACCCCCATGGGGTGCGTGCCGTGACCCAAGGGACAAGATGTGCCATCGCTCTTTTTTTTACAGAGTCAGAGGAACATGCAGAGCAGGTAACACGAGGAGTGCCGAGCGCCATGCTCACCATACTTTGCCAAAGTTGGGGGACTGTATCATTGTGTTTGTGCACAAATGTCACAATTCTGCCTCTCGCTTGTGTTTGTCTCCGTTCTGTCAATGTGTCTGTGTGTTGTGTCGGTCTGTCACTTGTGTGTATCTGTGTTGTGTTGGTCTCTCACTTGTGTGTATCTGTGTTGTGTTGGTCTGTCACTTGTGTGTATCTGAGTTGTGTTTGTCTCTGAGTTAGTCTGTATATATCCTTTTTGTTTGTGACTCACTTCTGTGTCTGAGTTCTGGTTTGTGTGTCTTTCTTCTAGTGTGTGTGTGTATTCTAGTGTGTGTGTCTTTCTTTGGTGTGTGTGTGTGTTTCTCTGGTGTGTGTGTGTTTCTAAGGTGTGTGTGTGTGTGTTTCTAAGGTGTGTGTGTGTGTTTCTCGTGTGTGTGTGTGTGTGTGTGTGTGTGTGTTTCTCGGGTGTGTGTGTGTGTGTCTTTCTCGGGTGTGTGTGTGTCTTTCTCGGGTGTGTGTGTGTCTTTCTCGGGTGTGTGTGTGTCTTTCTCGGGTGTGTGTGTGTCTTTCTCGGGTGTGTGTGTGTCTTTCTCTGGTGTGTGTGTGTGTGTGTCTTTCTCGGGTTTGTGTGTGTGTGTGTGTTTCTCGTCTGTGTGTGTGTGTTTCTCATCTGCTTCTCGGGTGTGTGAGTGTTTCTCGTCTGTGTTTCTCTGGTGTGTGTGTTTCTCTGGTGTGTGTGTTTCTCTGGTGTGTGTGTGTTTCTCTGGTGTGTGTGTCTTTCTCTCGTGTGTGTGTGTGTGTGTCTTTCTCTGGTGTGTGTGTGTGTGTGTGTCTTTGGTGTGTGTGTCTGTCTCTGGTGTGTGTGTGTGTCCTTCTCTGGTGTGTGTGTGTGTCTTTCTCTGGTGTGTGTGTGTCTTTCTCTGGTGTGTGTGTTTCTCGTGAGTGTGTGTGTTTCTCGGGTGTGTGTGTGTTTCTCGGGTGTGTGTGTGTTTCTCTGGTGTGTGTGTGTGTTTCTCTGGTGTGTGTGTGTGTGTCTTTCTCTGGTGTGTGTGTTTCTCGTGTGTGTGTGTGTCTTTCTCTGGTGTGTGTGTGTCTCGTGTGTGTGTCTCTGGTGTGTGTGTGTGTGTGTCTCTGGTGTGTGTGTGTGTCTCTGGTGTGTGTGTGTGTCTCTGGTGTGTGTGTGTGTGTGTTTCTCTGGTGTGTGTGTGTGTGTGTCTCTGGTGTGTGTGTGTGTGTCTTTGGTGTGTGTGTGTGTGTCTCTGGTGTGTGTGTGTGTGTGTCTTTGGTGTGTGTGTGTTTCTCGTGTGTGTGTGTTTCTCTGGTGTGTGTGTGTGTTTCTCGTGTGTGTGTGTGTCTCGAGTGTGTGTGTGTGTCTCGGGTGTGTGTGTGTGTCTTTCTCTCGGGTGTGTGTGTGTGTCTTTCTCTTGTGTGTGTGTTTGTTTCTCGTGTGTGTGTGTGTGTTTGTTTCTCGGGTGTGTGTGTGTGTGTCTTTCTCTGGTGTGTGTGTTTCTCGGGTGTGTGTGTGTCTCGGGTGTGTGTGTGTGTGTGTTAGGTGTGTGTGTGTCTTTCTCTCGTGTGTGTGTGTCTGTCTTTCTCTGGTGTGTGTGTGTCTTTCTCTGGTGTGTGTGTTTCTTGTGTGTGTGTGTGTGTGTGTCTTTGGTGTGTGTGTGTTTCTCTGGTGTGTGTGTTTCTCTGGTGTGTGTGTTTCTCTGGTGTGTGTGTTTCTCTGGTGTGTGGTTTCTCTGGTGTGTGTGTGTTTTTCTCTGGTGTGTGTGTCTTTCTCTGGTGTGTGTGTGTGTCTTTCTCTCGTGTGTGTGTGTGTCTTTGGTGTGTGTGTCTGTCTCTGGTGTGTGTGTGTGTGTCTTTCTCTGGTGTGTGTGTGTGTCTTTCTCTGGTGTGTGTGTGTCTCTGGTGTGTGTGTGTCTTTCTCTGGTGTGTGTGTCTGTCTTTGGTGTGTGTGTGTGTCTTTCTCTGGTGTGTGTGTCTCTGGTGTGTGTGTGTGTGTGTTTCTCGGTTGTGTGTGTGTTTCTCGGGTGTGTGTGTGTTTCTCGGGTGTGTGTGTGTTTCTCGGGTGTGTTTGTGTTTCTATGGTGTGTGTGTGTGTGTTTCTCTGGTGTATGTGTCTTTCTCGGGTGTGTGTGTGTGTCTTTCTCTGGTGTGTGTGTGTCTCGGGTGTGTGTGTCTCGGGTGTGTATGTGTGTGTCTTTCTCTGGTGTGTGTTTCTCGTGTGTGTGTGTGTGTCTCTGGTGTGTGTGTGTGTTTCTCTGGTGTGTGTGTGTGTGTGTTTCTCGTGTGCGTGTCTTTGGTGTGTGTGTGTGTGTCTCTGGTGTGTGTGTGTGTGTCTCTGGTGTGTGTGTGTGTTTCTCGTGTGTGTTTCTCGTGTGTGTGTCTTTGGTGTGTGTGTGTCTTTCTCTGGTGTGTGTGTGTTTCTCTGGTGTGTGTGTGTGTGTTTCTCTGGTGTGTGTGTGTGTGTGTGTGTGTCTTTCTCTGGTGTGTGTGTGTCTCGGGTGTGTGTGTCTCGGGTGTGTGTGTCTTTCTCTGGTGTGTGTGTGTCTCGGGTGTGTGTGTCTCGGGTGTGTATGTGTGTGTCTTTCTCTGGTGTGTGTTTCTCCTGTGTGTGTGTGTCTCTGGTGTGTGTGTGTGTTTCTCTGGTGTGTGTGTGTGTGTTTCTCGTGTGCGTGTCTTTGGTGTGTGTGTGTGTGTCTCTGGTGTGTGTGTGTGTGTCTCTGGTGTGTGTGTGTGTTTCTCGTGTGTGTTTCTCGTGTGTGTGTCTTTGGTGTGTGTGTGTGTGTCTTTCTCTGGTGTGTGTGTGTGTGTGTTTCTCTGGTGTGTTTGTGTGTGTCTCTGGTGTGTGTCTTTCTCTGGTGTGTGTGTGTTTCTCGTGTGTGTGTGTGTCTTTGGTGTGTGTGTGTGTGTCTCTGGTGTGTGTGTGTGTCTTTGGTGTGTGTGTGTGTGTCTCTGGTGTGTGTGTGTGTGTCTCTGGTGTGTGTGTGTGTCTCTGGTGTGTGTGTCTCTGGTGTGTATGTGTCTCTCTGTGTGTTTGTGTGTGTCTTTCTCTGGTGTGTGTGTTTCTCGGGTGTGTGTGTGTTTCTCGGGTGTGTGTGTGTTTCTCGTGTGTGTGTGTGTTTCTCGGGTGTGTGTGTGTGTGTGTGTTTCTCGGGTGTGTGTGTGTCTTTCTCTGGTGTGTGTGTCTTTCTCTGGTGTGTGTGTGTGTGTGTGTTTCTCTGGTGTGTGTTTCTCTGGTGTGTGTGTTTCTCGGGTGTGTGTGTGTGTTTCTCGGGTGTGTGTGTGTGTCTTTCTCTGGTGTGTTTGTGTGTCTTTCTCTGGTGTGTGTGTGTGTTTCTCTGGTGTGTGTGTGTGTGTCTCGAGTGTGTGTGTGTGTGTCTCGGGTGTGTGTGTGTCTTTCTCTCGTGTGTGTGTGTGTGTCTTTCTCTCGTGTGTGTGTGTGTGTGTGTTTGTTTCTTGTGTGTGTGTGTTTGTTTCTCGTGTGTGTGTTTGTTTCTCGTGTGTGTGTCTCTGGTGTGTGTGTGTGTGTCTCTGGTGTGTGTGTGTGTGTGTTTCTCTGGTGTGTGCGTGTGTGTGTGTTTCTCTGGTGTGTGCGTGTGTGTGTTTCACTGGTGTGTGTGTGTGTGTGTTTCTCTGGTGTGTGTGTGTCTCTGGTGTGTGTGTGTGTTTCTCGGGTGTGTGTGTGTTTCTCGGGTGTGTGTGTGTGTTTCTCTGGTGTGTGTGTGTGTGTGTCTTTCTCTGGTGTGTGTGTGTTTCTCTGGTGTGTGTGTGTGTCTTTCTCTGGTGTGTGTGTTTCTCGGGTGTGTGTGTTTCTCTGGTGTGTGTGTGTGTGTTTCTCGTGTGTGTTTCTCGGGTGTGTGTGTGTGTCTTTCTCTGGTGTGTGTGTGTGTGTTTCTCTGGTGTGTTTGTGTGTCTTTCTCTGGTGTGTGTGTGTTTCTCTGGTGTGTGTGTGTGTGTGTGTGTCTCGAGTGAGTGTGTTTGTGTGTCTCGGGTGTGTGTGTGTGTGTGTGTCTTTCTCTCGGTTGTGTGTGTGTGTGTTTGTTTCTCATGTGTGTCTTTCTCTCGTGTGTGTGTGTGTTTCTCGGGTGTGTGTGTGTCTTTCTCTGGTGTGTGTGTTTCTCGGGTGTGTGTGTGTCTCGTGTGTGTGTGTGTGTTTCTCTGGTGTGTGTGTGTGTGTTAGGTGTGTGTGTGTCTTTCTCTTGTGTGTGTGTGTGTCTTTCTCTCATGTGTGTCTTTCTCTGGTGTGTGTGTGTGTGTCTTTCTCTGGTGTGTGTGTGTGTCTTTCTCTGGTGTGTGTGTGTGTGTTTCTCGTGTGTGTGTGTGTGTCTTTCTTTGGTGTGTGTGTGTGTCTCTGGTGTGTGTGTGTGTGTGTCTCTGTGTGTGTGTGTGTCTCTCTGGTGTGTGTGTGTGTTTCTCTGGTGTGTGTGTCTCTGGTGTGTGTGTGTGTGTGTGTTTCTCTGGTGTGTGTGTCTCTGGTGTGTGTGTGTGTGTGTGTGTGTGTCTCTGTGTGTGTGTGTGTGTGTGTCTCTGGTGTGTGTGTGTGTGTTTCTCTGGTGTGTGTGTCTCTGGTGTGTGTTTGTGTGTGTCTCTGGTGTGTGTTTGTGTGTGTCTCTGGTGTGTGTGTGTGTGTGTCTTTCTCTGGTGTGTGTGTCTCTGGTGTTTGTGTGTGTGTCTTTCTCTGGTGTGTGTGTGTGTTTCTCGGGTGTGTGTGTGTTTCTCGGGTGTGTGTGTGTTTCTCGGGTGTGTGTGTGTGTGTGTCGGGTGTGTGTGTGTGTCTTTCTCTCGTGTGTGTGTGTGTGTGTCTTTCTCTCGTGTGTGTGTGTTTCTCGGGTGTGTGTGTGTGTGTCTTTCTCTGGTGTGTGTGTTTCTCTGGTGTGTGTGTTTCTCTGGTGTTTGTGTGTGTGTGTCTTTCTCTCGTGTGTGTGTGTCCTTCTGGTGTTTGTGTCTTTCTCTCGTGTGTGTGTGTGTGTCTTTCTCTGGTGTGTGTGTGTTTCTCGGGTGTGTGTGTGTGTGTCTTTCTCTGGTGTGTGTGTGTCTCGGGTGTGTGTGTCTTTCTCTCGTGTGTGTCTTTCTCTCGTGTGTGTCTTTCTCGGGTGTGTGTGTGTTTCTCGGGTGTGTGTGTGTGTCTTTCTCTGTGTGTATGTCTCGTGTGTGTGTGTTTCTCTGGTGTGTGTGTGTGTGTCTTTCTCTCTCGTGTGTGTGTTTCTCTGGTGTGTGTGTTTCTCTGGTGTGTGTGTGTGTGTGTCTCTGGTGTGTGTGTGTGTGTGTCTCTGGTGTGTGTGTGTTTCTCGGGTGTGTGTGTGTGTCTCTGGTGTGTGTGTTTCTCGGGTGTGTGTGTGTCTTTCTCTCGTGTGTGTGTCTTTCTCGTGTGTGTCTTTCTCTCGTGTGTGTGTGTCTCTGGTGTGTGTGTGTGTTTGTTTCTCGTGTGTGTGTGTGTCTTTCTCTGGTGTGTGTGTGTGTGTGTGTCTCTGTGTGTGTGTCTCTGGTGTGTGTGTGTGTGTGTTTCTCTGGTGTGTGTGTGTGTGTCTCTTGTGTGTGTGTGTGTCTCTGGTGTGTGTGTGTCTCTGTGTGTGTGTGTTTCTCTGGTGTGTGTGTGTGTGTGTTTCTCTGGTGTGTGTGTGTGTGTGTGTCTCTGGTGTGTATGTGTGTTTCTCTGGTGTGTGTGTGTGTGTGTGTTTCTCTGGTGTGTGTGTGTGTGTGTTTCTCGGGTGTGTGTGTGTTTCTCGGGTGTGTGTGTGTTTCTCGGGTGTGTGTGTGTGTGTGTTTCTCGGGTGTGTGTGTGTGTTTCTCGGGTGTGTGTGTGTGTTTCTCGGGTGTGTGTGTGTGTCTTTCTCTCGTGTGTGTGGGTTTCTCGGGTGTGTGTGTGTGTGTCTTTCTCTGGTGTGTGTGTTTCTCGGGTGTGTGTGTTTCTCTGGTGTTTGTGTGTGTGTGTGTCTTTCTCTCGTGTGTGTGTGTGTCCTTCTCTCGTGTGTGTGTGTCTTTCTCTGGTGTGTGTGTGTTTCTCGGGTGTGTGTGTGTGTTTCTCGGGTGTGTGTGTGTGTGTCTTTCTCTGGTGTGTGTGTTTCTCTGGTGTGTGTGTGTTTCTCTGGTGTGTGTGTGTGTGTCTCGGGTGTGTGTGTTTCTTTCTCTCGTGTGTGTTTGTCTTTCTCTCGTGTGTGTCTTTCTCGGATGTGTGTGTGTTTCTCAGGTGTGTGTGTGTGTCTTTCTCTGTGTGTATGTCTCGGGTGTGTGTGTGTGTCTCGTGTGTGTGTGTGTGTGTGTGTGTTTCTCTGGTGTGTGTGTGTGTGTTTCTCTGGTGTGTGTGTGTTTCTCTGGTGTGTGTGTGTCTTTCTCTCTCGTGTGTGTCTTTCTCTGGTGTGTGTGTCTCTGGTGTGTGTGTGTGTCTCTGGTGTGTGTGTTTCTCTGGTGTGTGTGTGTGTCTGGTGTGTGTGTGTGTGTCTCTGGTGTGTGTGTGTATGTGTTTCTCGGGTGTGTGTGTGTGTGTGTGTCTCTGGTGTGTGTGTGTGTTTCTCGGGTGTGTGTGTGTCTTTCTCTCGTGTGTGTGTCTTTCTCGTGTGTGTCTTTCTCTTGTGTGTGTGTGTCTCTGGTGTGTGTGTCTGGTGTGTGTGTGTGTGTCTGGTGTGTGTGTGTGTTTCTCGGGTGTGTGTGTGTGTGTCTTTCTCTGGCGTGTGTGTGTGTCTCTGGTGTGTGTGTGTGTTTTTCTCTGGTGTGTGTGTGTCTTTCTCTCGTGTGTGTGTCTTTCTCGTGTGTGTCTTTCTCTGGTGTGTGTGTGTGTGTGTTTCTCTGGTGTGTGTGTGTTTGTTTCTCTGGTGTGTGTGTGTGTGTCTCTGGTGTGTGTGTGTGTCTCTGGTGTGTGTGTGTGTCTCTGGTGTGTGTGTGTGTGTGTGTTTCTCGGGTGTGTGTGTGTTTCTCTGGCGTGTGTGGGTGTTTCTTGGGTGTGTGTGTGTTTCTCTGGTGTGTGTGTCTTTCTCTGGTGTGTGTGTGTGTGTCTCGTGTGTGTTTGTGTGTCTCTGG
This sequence comes from Discoglossus pictus, assembly GCA_027410445.1. Classification (NCBI taxonomy): domain Eukaryota; kingdom Metazoa; phylum Chordata; class Amphibia; order Anura; family Alytidae; genus Discoglossus; species Discoglossus pictus. The sequence continues at coordinate 37,327 of JAPZIH010000975.1, forward strand.
TGTGTGTGTGTGTCTCTGGTGTGTGTGTGTGTGTCTCTGGTGTGTGTGTGTGTTTCTCTGGTGTGTGTGTGTGTGTCTCTGGTGTGTGTGTGTGTGTGTTTCTCTGGTGTGTGTGTGTGTGTCTCTGGTGTGTGTGTGTGTCTGTCTCTGGTGTGTGTGTGTGTGTGTTTCTCTGGTGTGTGTGTGTGTGTCTCGTGTGTGTGTGTTTCTCGGGTGTGTGTGTGTGTGTCTCTGGTGTGTGTGTCTCTGGTGAGTGTGTGTGTGTATGTGTTTCTCTGGTGTGTGTGTGTGTCTGTCTCTGGTGTGTGTGTGTGTGTGTGTGTGTCTTTCTCTGGTGTGTGTTTCTCTGGTGTGTGTGTGTGTCTCTGGTGTGTGTGTGTGTGTCTCGTGTGTGTGTGTGTGTCTTTCTCTGGTGTGTGTGTGTGTGTGTCTCGGGTGTGTGTGTGTGTGTGTGTGTCTGGGTTGCCGACGTCTATATCACTCTCTGAATTCTTTCTCTGTTTACCTCTAAGATTAGTGACCCCTCTGTCTCAAAATGTTGTCTGGTTCTCTTTTTCCTGAGTTGTTTCTACAACTCTCTAATTGGTGTCTCTGCCGCTCTCTATGACTTGTGGCCTCTGTGATCTCTCACGCATTAGGCCCTCTCTCACGCATTAGGCCCTCTCTCACGCATTAGGCCCTCTCTCACGCATTAGGCCCTCTCTCACGCATTAGGCCCTCTCTCACGCATTAGGCCCTCTCTCACGCATTAGGCCCTCTCTCACGCATTAGGCTCTCTCTCACGCATTAGGCTCTCTCTCACGCATTAGACCCTCTCACGCATTAGGCCCTCTCTCACGCATTAGGCCCTCTCTCACGCATTAGGCCCTCTCTCACGCATAAGACCCCCTCTCACGCATTAGACCCTCTCACGCATTAGACCCTCTCACGCATTAGGCCCTCTCTCACGCATTAGGCCCTCTCTCACGCATTAGGCCCTCTCTCACGCATTAGACCCTCTCACGCATTAGGCCCTCTCTCACGCATTAGGCCCTCTCTCGCGCATTAGGCCCTCTCTCGCGCATTAGGCCCTCTCTCGCGCATTAGGCCCTCTCTCGCGCATTAGACCCTCTCTCGCGCATTAGGCCCTCTCTCGCGCATTACGCCCCCTCGCGCATTACGCCCTCTCACGCATTAGGCCCTCTCTCACGCATTACGCCCCCTCGTGCATTACGCCTTCTTGCGCATTACGCCTTCTCACGCATTATACTCTCTCACAGGAACGTTTACAATCAAAGATTCTTATGGGTGAAGATGATCACAGTAACAAGAGGAATGAGGAGGAAGATGTTGGGACAGGCAGAGAGACAGCCAGGACAGGCAGAGAGACAGCCAGGACAGGCAGAGAGACAGCAAGAACCAGAGAAGATGCGTCTTCTGAAACGGCGAGATCATCTGGCAGGTCACATAAAAAGGATGAACTTTAAGACTCCTTGACTTCATGGTCATGAGCCTGTTCATGCTCCTCCGCTTTGCAGGACTCGGCAGCGCTCCAACAGGGAATGGGTTAATGGAGCCACTTTACGGGACTTTGAAAGGGAACGTGTTAATGACGCAGGGCTCTGCAGGAGTCCAGGTGGTAAAGGGTTAATGTATGTTTTTTTTTATAATAAATGTTTCTTCTTTGCTTTCTTTGCCTCCTGGTCATAATTGGAGAAAAAACATCTCCTGCATTGCCAAGATGACTTGAAAGGCCACGGAGTGGGCGCTACCAATACAATGGCGCCTCTGTATGTGGAGGTATGGAGGGGGAGGAAGTAACGAGCTCCAGGAGAGACATGTACCTATATATGGGGGGTCACATAGAGAGATGAGGAGACGCAATACTATATACGGAGATGAGACCGAGAGCTGGAAGAGAAGCCAAGACAGAGAGGCGAGACAGGCTCCTTGGGACATAGGTGTCTGTATAAAAAATGGCCAATTCCTCCCGCAATGAAACTAACCCTGCGCTGTCTGGAGAGCTGAGGTTGAGTGTTCAGTACAGGTTTGTCTTCTCAAGCTCATTGTCACAAGGAACCAAAAACCGCTTAAGGCAGATAGTAAAATGTTAAGGCCGTGAATGCTGTACCTTCGGCGCTCATTGCAAGCCTCTCCCCATTTCTAGGGCTTGAGTGTTACTGCCTTTCAATAAGTGTTACTGCCTAGGGCTACTTTTACGTCCTTGGGCCTCATTTTCTTTGTGTTTGCGTTTTTTCGGCATCCATTTTTTTTCTCGCTCCGGCGGTTTTTCGATTGTGAAAAAAACACAAATATGCCTCAAATTACCTTGCAACCTCACTCACCGGCGCCCTGCCTCTCCCCCTGTGGGGTGTGTAAGTTCATTCGAGGCATTGCTAAGTCCCCCGTGCCTCAACTGCTCATTGCAGCCCAAGCCCTGCATGGTCCAAGGCTCGCCTTGCCTCCCTACGTGCTGCCATCCTCATGCTCGCAAAGCGTGACCAACATCGCAAACGTTACCCACACTGACCACTATATATGTGATTTTTTTAAAATATATTTTATAGTTATTTATATGTTTTTTTATTTATTATATATTTATTTTTATATATTTATAATTATTTATATATATATTATAATAAAGTATATACATTTCTATAGCTTTATTATATTTATTTATATTTATTTAACTGCAGTATATATATATATATATATATTACTAGCGACTTGCCCGTCAAAAAATGCCGGCAATAGAATTGTAAGCCAGGTAATGCTGTTTGGTACAAAGTAAGTATTTTTGTTGTATGAGTACCTTCGGCGCTCCTTGCAAGCCTCTTGGTTGGTGTATTTTTGGTTATCAGAGCTCCTTTGGCGCTCATTGCAAGGTTTGCACTGATGGCCTTTTGGCGCGCATTGTGAGCCTCTCCCCTAGTGTAGTTGTGCTCCTCAAAACACCGTTGGCGCTCCTTGCCGTTAAGTGCGTATGTTTTGCGGTTCGTAGTTTTTTTTTTCTAGGTGTCGGTTTCATTTTCCAAGTGTTACGGGCCGAATTTTTTTAGAGGCAATTTTTTCAAAGCGCTACGCGTCTCGCTCTGTGAGTTGTGTATTTGAGTTTTTTGTTGTGTAGTTCCGTGGGTTGTAGGTATGACGCGCAACTCGGGCTGGGTCATAGGGATGAGCGCCTATACGGGGTCGTATGGATGAGCGCCTATGGCGCTTATCTCCACCAGCACAGTGATCGCCTTTGACGCTCCCTGCCTAAGTCGTACGGGGTCATCACCACCAGCGCAAGGAGCGCCTTTGGCTGGCTGCAACAGTGGCCCTCGCTGTGCAGTTTTAATATTGCGTTACCAGCAGCTTTTGGCAAAGTCGCTTCTGAGAACCATATATGTGGTAAGATGAAGGATTATTGGGAAATGAGACCAGCTATAAACTTTAATATCTGCTCAGCTGGTATTTTTTATACAATAACTTTTATTAATTTCCATTTAAATACTAATCAACTAGCAACTAATCTGGCTAATAAACAGGAGTATACGGCAACGCAAAGAATCATTAAGAATATATTTATTTTGTTATAATCAGTTTTTTAGTTTAGACCGCTGACTTTCTTGCTGAGATGATAACTACTGATATTATTATATGGGTCCCGGATAATGTTATATTATTACTAGCGACTTGCCCGTCAAAAAATGACGGCAATAAGATTGTAAGGCAGGTAATGTTGTTTGTGTGCAAATTAATTTTGTTGTTGTTTTGAGATCCTTTGGTGCTCAGTGCGAGGCTCTTGGTTGTTTGTGTGGTATTTACTTCAATTCCTGTATCCCTTAGTTTGCACATTAGTCTTCCATGTGGCACTGTATCAAAAGCCTTTGCAAAACCAAAACAAACGAAAAGAGATACCAATTGAAAATGATTCTAGAACCTTAAAATGTGAGGGGGGGGGGGGGTTAATGAAGGATAAGAAGGTGAGATAAACATTATTTTCTTTTGTATACAAAAGTTGTGTTGGAGACAAAGGGCCAGATGTACTAAGGTTAGATACCTTGAAAACTCTTCTCTGCAGTTCCATGTGGGGCAGATTTACTAAGGCTTGACTTGTCCAAGAAGTAGGCTATCTGGCACATTGAATAAAAAAAAGTAAATATAGTAAGTGGACTGATCGAAACTTGGTGATAATTGCTTTAAATCTCCCCAGAATAGCACGTACATAGGGCACAGAGTATGACCGTGTATACTGTAAGAGCGAACTCGTATGTATAAAGACAGATGCAGACAGTGGTGCCAGAGCTATGGACATTAAGTGGATGTTGGTGCCAGAGCTATGGACATTAAGTGGACGTTGGTGCCAGGCTATGGACATCAAGTGGACGTTGGTGCCAGGCTATGGACATCAAGTGGATGTTGGTGCCAGAGCTATGGACATCAAGTGGACATTGGTGCCAGGCTATGGACATCAAGTGGACATTGGTGCCAGAGCTATGGACATCAAGTGGACATTGGTGCCAGGCTATGGACATCAAGTGGACGTTGGTGCCAGAGCTATGGACATCAAGTTAATGTTGGTGCCAGAGCTATGGACATCAAGTGGACGTTGGTGCCAGGCTATGGACATTAAGTTAATGTTGGTGCCAGAGCTATGGACATCAAGGGGACGTTGGTGCCAGAGCTATGGACAGCAAGGGGACGTTGGTGCCAGGCTATGGACATCAAGTTAATGTTGGTGCCAGAGCTATGGACAGCAAGGGGATGTTGGTGCCAGAGCTATGGACATCAAGTGGATGTTGGTTCCAGGCTATGGACATCAAGTGGATGTTGATGCCAGGCTATGGACATCAAGTGGATGTTGGTGCCAGGCTATGGACATCAAGTGGATGTTGGTGCCAGGCTATGGACATCAAGTGGATGTTGGTGCCAGGCTATGGACATCAAGTGGATGTTAGTGCCAGAGCTATGGACATCAAGTGGACATTGGTGCCAGGCTATGGACATCAAGTGGACATTGGTGCCAGAGCTATGGACATCAAGTGGACATTGGTGCCAGGCTATGGACATCAAGTGGACGTTGGTGCCAGAGCTATGGACATCAAGTTAATGTTGGTGCCAGAGCTATGGACATCAAGTGGACGTTGGTGCCAGGCTATGGACATTAAGTTAATGTTGGTGCCAGAGCTATGGACATCAAGTGGACATTGGTGCCAGGCTATGGACATCAAGTGGACGTTGGTGCCAGAGCTATGGACATCAAGTTAATGTTGGTGCCAGAGCTATGGACATCAAGTGGACGTTGGTGCCAGGCTATGGACATTAAGTTAATGTTGGTGCCAGAGCTATGGACATCAAGGGGACGTTGGTGCCAGAGCTATGGACAGCAAGGGGACGTTGGTGCCAGGCTATGGACATCAAGTTAATGTTGGTGCCAGAGCTATGGACAGCAAGGGGATGTTGGTGCCAGAGCTATGGACATCAAGTGGATGTTGGTTCCAGGCTATGGACATCAAGTGGATGTTGATGCCAGGCTATGGACATCAAGTGGATGTTGGTGCCAGGCTATGGACATCAAGTGGATGTTGGTGCCAGGCTATGGACATCAAGTGGATGTTGGTGCCAGGCTATGGACATCAAGTGGATGTTAGTGCCAGAGCTATGGACATTAAGTGGACAGAGCCAAACATCTCAAGATTACACTGGAGGCTTCTCTATGAAGCAGAGGCTCTGTTACCTCTAGAGGGAGCCCCTTGCTCGGCTATGCCTCTGAGGGGCGGGGCTACTGTTTGTCAGACATTTTTACTATGGGAAGGCAGAGCCCAGGCTGCCATCTTGATTGATGGCAGAGTGACACAAGAGAGGTTTTCAAGGGTTAACATGAAATGATAGTGAAGGGATATACCCAGTAAGGTGCTGCTCAGATGTAACCACCAAAAAATAAATAAAGTGGAGAGAAAAATTATCAAAAACAAAATTAAAAGTAATAATACTGAAATAATGAAAACAATAAAATGTAAATATTCCTACATCACCAACAAGAAGCTCTCTACATAAACACAATTAGTGACCTGAACATATGTAAAAAAAACATTTTACTATGTTATAAAGAAAGTCAGTCATACATGACCACATGGAAATACCAGCAACGCCGAGGACCGGCTCCTACAAGGTCACAATATTAGCAGCTGGATCTCAGGATCTTTATCTCCATTTCTTGTACCCGAGTATCCTGTACCCGAGTATCCTGTACCCAAGTATCTTGTACCCGAGTATCTTGTATCTCAGCATCTTGTATCTGAGTATTTTGTATCTCAGTATCTTGTACCCGAGTATCTTGTACCTGAGTATCTTGTACCTGAGTATCTTGTATCTTGTACCTGAGTATCTTGTACCTGAGTATCTTGTATCTGAGTATCTTGTACCCGAGTATCTTGTACCTGAGTATTGTGTAACTGGATATCTTGTACGCGAGTATCTTGCATCTCAGTATTTTGTACCCGAGTATCTTGTATCTCAGTATTTTGTACCCGGGTATCTTGTACCTGAGTATCTTGTATCTGAGTATCTTGTACCCGAGTATCTTGTACCTGAGTATTGTGTAACTGGATATCTTGTACCCGAGTATCTTGCATCTCAGTATTTTGTACCCGAGTATCTTGTATCTCAGTATTTTGTACCCGGGTATCTTGTATCTCAGTATTTTGTACCCGGGTATCTTGTACCTGAGTATCTTGTATCTGAGTATCTTGTACCCGAGTATCTTGTACCTGAGTATTGTGTAACTGGATATCTTGTACCCGAGTATCTTGCATCTCAGTATTGTGTAACTGGATATCTTGTACCCGAGTATCTTGCATCTCAGTATTGTGTAACTGGATATCTTGTACCCGAGTATCTTGCACCCGAGTATCTTGTATCTCAGTATTTTGTACCCGAGTATCTTGTATCTCAGTATTTTGTACCCGAGTATCTTGTATCTCAGTATTTTGTACCCGAGTATCTTGCACCCGAGTATCTTGTATCTCAGTATCTTGCTCCCGAGTATCTTGTATCTCAGTATTTTGTACCCGAGTATCTTGCACCCGATTATCTTGTATCTCAGTATCTTGCACCCGAGTATCTTGTATCTTAGTATTTTGTACCCGAGTATCTTGTATCTCAGCATCTTGTACCTGAGTATCTTGTATCTGAGTATTGTGTAACTGGATATCTTGTACCTGAGTATCTTGCACCCGAGTATCTTGTATCTGAGTATTGTGTAACTGGATATCTTGTACCCGAGTATCTTGCACCCGAGTATCTTGTATCTCAGCATCTTGTACCTGAGTATCTTGTATCTGAGTATTGTGTAACTGGATATCTTGTACCTGAGTATCTTGCACCCGAGTATCTTGTATCTGAGTATTGTGTAACTGGATATCTTGTACCTGAGTATCTTGCCCCCGAGTATCTTGTATCTCAGTATTTTGTACCCGAGTATCTTGCACCCGAGTATTTTGCATCTCAGTATCTTGCACCCGAGTATCTTGTATCTCAGTATCTTGCACCCGAGTATTTTGCATCTCAGTTTCTTGCACCCTAGTATCTTGTATCTCAGTATTTTGTACCCGGGTATCTTGTATCTGAGTATTGTGTAACTGGATATCTTTTACCTGAGTATCTTTTAATTGAGTTTCTTTTACCTGAGTACCCTGTACCTCAGCATCTTGTACCTCAGCATCTTGTACTAAAATATCCTGCACCTGTGTACCTTATATCTTGTACCCAGGTACTCCATATTATTCATCACCTTTGTGTGGGGGAATGGGGCACTATTATGGACAAGACCACGCAGTCTGGCATCTTCGGTCGCGTAATCACAATATGTTGTGTGTATGTCTATGGTGCAAGGCCTTGGACTACAAGCCATGGAGGGTTTGTCATGATCCGGACTCCCATGAAGTTGCCACCATGGGGATGGATGAATAAACATGGCAGACCCTCAGTGCCACCACTGAGTTACAACATAAAAAGCGAGCACTTGGCTTATTGGTGGACTCATAACTCCCAAATTTGTTGGTGAGATCCCGTTGGACAGACCTGACCCAAACCAATCCACATTTCTACATCTAAGAAAGAAATCGTCCTAACCCTGGGATATTCCAATGGGTGACCTCATAACTTTTATATTAGGAAACGTTTAACCCACTTTCTAACCTTCTGTACTGTATAAGATCCATACTTTGGGCTCAGTAAAGGTTTAGGAGACTTGCTTCAGGCTTTGGTTCTTAATGGCTTGTCCAACAATTAGAACTATTTTTGAAGACTTTAAACGTCTCAGGTGACCCCCAGTGTCTGGCGAGGTGGTTGGAGATGTTCGCTTCATCATCTGGATGAGATCAGGTGACCCCCAGTGTCTGGTGAGGTGGTGGGAGATGTTCGCTTCATCATCTGGATGAGGTCAGGTGACCCCCAGTGTCTGGTGAGGTGGTGGGAGATGTTCGCTTTATCATCTGGATGAGGTCAGGTGACTCCCAGTGTCTGGCGAGGTGGTTGGAGATGTTTGCTTCATCATCTGGATGAGGTCAGGTGACCCCCAGTGTCTGGTGAGGTGGTGGGAGATGTTCGCTTTATCATCTGGATGAGGTCAGGTGACTCCTAGTGTCTGGCGAGGTGGTTGGAGATGTTCGCTTTATCATCTGGGTGAGGTCAGGTGACCCCCAGTGTCTGGTGAGGTGGTGGGAGATGTTCGCTTTATCATCTGGATGAGATCAGGTGACCCCCAGTGTCTGGCGAGGTGGTTGGAGATGTTCGCTTCATCATCTGGATGAGGTCAGGTGACCCCCAGTGTCTGGTGAGGTGGTGGGAGATGTTTGCTTCATCATCTGGATGAGGTCAGGTGACCCCCAGTGTCTGGTGAGGTGGTGGGAGATGTTCGCTTCATCATCTGGATGAGGTCAGGTGACCATGTTTCATGACTGATCTCCAAAACTGATAGATAAAACTTATTTGTATTCTTGGAAATTCATTTAATCGGCCGTTAATACAATAAAATAGGGTAAATGTTGCATAATATAACGTATCTAGTTCCCAAAAACTTGTATAAAATTGTGATCTAAGGCAGTACTGGAGAGCTAGCTTCTGATTGGCCAGTCACAAGTCCACACTGTGCCGAGAGACCTTATTCATCAAATAAAGAGCTAAGGACACCTTCATATGAATAAATAATATGGCCGTATGCAGTGAGGAGGTACACCGACTAAGGACTGTTCTTATATGCAGGAGGTCTAGGAACATTGCCAATGTCAGGGCAACCTCGCCAACAATGGACAATCAAATGTTACTAGCACAAGCTGTAAAATCCAACAAAGCCATGTCGTTCAAATGGCAACACCATAACAGGATGGGGGTTGTACAGACGGGGAGGTGTGGAAGGGTCACATGGGAAAAATGGAAGAAGTAACAATATGACAATACTGTGTGCGGGAGGTAATGATACTTGTTTATCAAGTATGAGCCAAACTAACATGGGCATAACAACAGTTTTGGGGAAAACCTCTGTTTAGGAATAAAGTAATCCATTTGCACAACCCCATATGTGCGCAGAGGAATGGGGGCACCAATACTATTGGGCGCTCCAAAATGGGAATGGGGATAGGGAGAGGTGGCATGGGGATAGGGAGAGGTAGTATGTGGATAGGGAGAGGTAGTATGGGGATAGGGAGAGGTGGCATGGGGATAGGGAGAGGTGGCATGGGGATAGGGAGAGGTAGTATGGGGATAGGGAGAGGTAGTATGGGGATAGGGAGAGTTGGCATGGAGATAGAGAGAGTTGGCATGGAGATAGGGAGAGTTGGCATGGGGATAGGGAGAGGTAGTATGGGGATAGGGAGAGGTGGCATGGGGATAGGGAGAAGTGGCATGGGGATAGGGAGAGGTGGCATGGGGATAGGGAGAGGTAGTATGTGGATAGGGAGAGGTAGTATGGGGATAGGGAGAGTTGGCATGGTGATAGGGAGAGGTGGCATGGGGATAGGGAGAGGTAGTATGGGGATAGGGAGAGGTAGTATGGGGATAGGGAGAGGTAGTATGGGGATAGGGAGAGTTGGCATGGAGATAGGGAGAGTTGGCATGGAGATAGGGAGAGTTGGCATGGAGATAGGGAGAGTTGGCATGGGGATAGGGAGAGGTAGTATGGGGATAGGGAGAGTTGGCATGGTGATAGGGATAGGGAGAGGTGGCATGGGGATAGGGAGAGGTGGCATGGGGATAGGGAGAGTCGGCAAGGGGATAGGGAGAAGTGGCATGGGGATAGGGAGACGTGGCATGGGGATAGGGAGAGGTGGTATGGGGATAGGGAGAGTCGGCAAGGGGATAGGGAGAGGTATCATGGGGATAGGGAGAGGTGGCATGGGGACAGGGAGAGGTGGCATGGGGATAGGGAGAGGTGGCATGGCAATAGGGAGAGGTGGCATGGGGATTGGGAGAGGTATCATGGGGATAGGGAAAGGTGGTATGAGGACAGGGAGAGGTGGTATGGGGACAGGGAGAGGTGGCATGGGGATAGGGAGAGGTGGCATGGGGGTAGTCACCCAGCGGAGGTCTGTGCTTTGTATTTGGATCATGGCGCAGGAGGACTGGCAAGTCATAGTGATGTGGATGAGGTAAATGGCACCTAGTGTGGGCGAAAAGGGAAATAAAGGAAGAGAGAGAGAGGGGAAGGGGAGGAGAGAGAGAGAGAGGGGAAGGAAAATAGAGAGGAGGAGGAGAAAGAGGATAATGGGGAGAGAGATGAGTGGGGAAGGAAGTGACAGGAGGGGAATGGAGAAAAGAAAGAAATGGGGAGAAGATAGAGAAGAGAACTCCTGTGTCATCCGGGCGCGCTGGTGCACGCATTATCAGGCATTCTGGCCACGCACATGGCTGCACGCACGTCTTGTGCGCCTAGAAGTCGTGCCACCCTTCATGAGAGCTGCAATATGGAGCGGTCAGTGAAGGGAGGGTGGGGAAAGAGGGAATAGGTCCAGAGTCTTTGTCAGATAATAGGATAAGATTGAAATTGACACCAAACCCCTTTGTCCTCTCAGTCCTCATGACCTCTCCAGCCTCCAAACTTTTAAAACACACAAAAAACGACCGACCCTAACACTTCCATATAAAGTCAGGTTCTTCCTACGTCTGGCCCTCACAGGGATGGTGGAAGAGACAGATGGGGTGGCAAATGGAAAAGGTGGGTCATAGAAAGTGTGGTTTAGGAGTGAAGTCAGGAATGGGTATTAGAAGACATGGAATGAAGTACGTTATGTGGGGGAGATAGGATGGGGCAATGGAGGGTATGGAATAAGTATGAGTCAGATTGGGGAGGAAATACCCGTGGGTTATGGAGTAGTCGGTAGACAGAAGCAGCGAGCTTAAGGGGGACCCTACAGTTTGGGACACAGTGATAAATGGGGACTAAAATACTATCTGATCTGTCTGGTCGGCCATGACAGAGTTTAATGCACCAATCAGAAGATAAGCAACTGGTTGAGGAAAATGAGTCTCGAGATTCAACAGCAAGGACATTAGGAGCCTGAACTGGCTACAAATAGCGCTGACACTGCTGAACTTGTGTACTATCCCAGACCCACTAACAAATGTACAGTTATTTGTAATATTTTCACACTTATGTGGTAATGAAAATGTATTTGTAACAGTTAATCAGTTTATTGTTTACCTGATTCTAAGGACAACAAAGGAGATTGTTATCTGTATTAGACTGGCAGATGCTACCTTTGTTATTGTGTTTCAAAAGTGTGAACAGGTCAGTTGGTCAGTTGGTGTTTGCATCCGTTATCTCAGTATCTGATAAACTGTTCTCATTGGGACCTTTCGTATAAGACCCCTGTATATTGACAGTCAGTGGAGCCCCCACTTGGGGTCCAGAGCTAGGGGTCTTGTTATGGGAGCTCACTGTCCTCTTGTTCTTGCGATCTTGGTTCATGACCTTGGACATATTGCCTGATTCTCCTTGGCTTGGTGCTCTGAACCACAGATGACAGACAGACAGAGCATGTGAGTTTCAGGACCTTGTGTAGTTGTCATAGTTGCCCATTGTCAGCCATTTGTATGGGACCAAAAAAGGTGACTGGACTGCGGAAGAGGGAGTAGATATTTACAGTTAGATATGTTATGTATAGTGTTACTGTGTTATCTAAAAAACTTTATGAGTAACAATGAATCAGTCCATTGTTCAGCTGGTGTCAGACTCCAAATTGGATTGTTATCTGTATTAGACTGGAAGATGCTGTCTGGGCTATTTTTTATTACTTGGTTCCTGACGGTTCTGCGTGGTCATCATTATCTACAAACATTCAAACTACGCTATAGATACATCTACATGTTCTCTGTAAGTCCAGCCGGCCTAGACTCTGGGTACATAGCGAGGGTTCATCTTCTTCCTGTAGTCTTCCTCTACTGTCTATACACAAAAGGAGAATCAATTCAAACCCCTAAAATCAGTGAAGAATATTTTTTGCTGCTGAAAGAGAAAGAAGACGTCGGGTCAATGCTGCGGAGGGACCTGAAAGTGACTGCATGTCCTAGAGGGTAGTAGTGTCCAGTTTGGGAAAAGCCTGTGAAAGACCTAAGGGGTCATGGTCAAGTGATCCAGAGCAAAGGGGGTCATGGTCAAGTGATCCAGAGCAAAGGGGGTCATGGTCAAGTGATCCAGAGCAAATACCAGAAGGGGTCTGATCTAGGGGCAGAAGAGGGAGAGTGAGAACTCTTGGAAGGGATGAAACGGAGGCTATAAGGGGGCAAGTATGGTGAGGGCACGGTATTAAGTCGGCTTTGGTCAGACATATGTTAGTCCTCACATTCTTAAGATATCCTTGTGTTGGCACAGATGATCAGGGGGTGTAAGAAATGTGCAGAGGGAGAGAATACGTGGAAGGATGAATGACTGGTGGAAGGATCTAGTGGTGAGGAGGGGTTTAATAAATTGGGGAAGGGGGCGAAGCTGAAGGACTAAGTGGGGGAGAGGTGAAATAAAAGGGCAAAGGGGAGATGTTAGGGATGTGCAGAAGTTGGAGGTATGTTATGGAAAGTGGAGGGATGAGGTGGAGGGGAGACGGGCTGGATGGGACCAAAAGGATCCTCAATATGGCGATGGATGGAGAGGAGTGGGAGGTAGTCTGTGAAGTAAGTCATCTCCAGCAGAGTAACTCCGAGCTAATCACCCGCAGGCAGTGAAAGAGTTAAGCGCTTTCCATGGACTCATTTGTTAATAAAATCACCCAAATTTGTAAAACCAAATTAGCTGAGCTCTCTCAATCCCATCCTCGCACTCTCGGCTGTGGGTGACTGACTCATCGCTCTCTCCTATGACTCTCGTACATCCCCGGTGTTATTCCTCCACTAATTTCCCTTCTTGTCCCAACCACAGAGAGTCCACGAATGTCACAATGTCTCCTGGGCATGCTTATCCTTCACCTCTTGGACTCACGTCATTTAACCTCTCCTTTGCTGTCTCATTCTATCCTCTCTCATATCACATATAACCTCTTCTATTCTCTTGTTGTCTCATCTTACTCTGTCTATTATCTGCCTTGTGCTGTCTCACCTCTCCCTTGCAGTCTCACCTCTCCTGTGCTGTCTCACCTCTCCCTTGCAGTCTCACCTCTCTCTTGCTGTCTCACCTCTCCCTTGCAGTCTCCCCTCTCCCTTGCAGTCTCACCTCTCCCTTGCAGTCTCCCCTCTCCCTTGCAGTCTCCCCTCTCCCTTGCTGTCTCACCTCTCCCTTGCTGTCTCACCTCTCCTGTGCTGTCTCACCTCTCCCTTGCTGTCTCACTCTCTCTTGCTGTCTCACCTCTCCTGTGCTGTCTCACCTCTCCCTTGCAGTCTCACCTCTCTCTTGCTGTCTCACCTCTCTCTTGCTGTCTCACCTCCCCTTGCTGTCTCACCTCTCTCTTGCTGTCTCGCCTCTCTCTTGCTGTCTCGCCTCTCCTGTGCTGTCTCACCTCTCCTGTGCTGTCTCACCTCTCCCTTGCAGTCTCACCTCTCTCTTGCTGTCTCACCTCTCTCTTGCTGTCTCACCTCCCCTTGCTGTCTCACCTATCCCTTGCAGTCTCCCCTCTCCCTTGCTGTCTCACCTCTCCCTTGTTGTCTCACCACTCCTGTGCTGTCTCACCTCTCCCTTGCTGTCTCTTCTCTCCCTTGCTGTCTCACCTCTCTCTTGCAGTCTCACCTCTCTCTTGCAGTCTCACCTCTCCCTTGCTGTCTCACCTCTCTCTTGCAGTCTCACCTCTCCCTTGCTGTCTCACCTCTCCCTTGCAGTCTCACCTCTCTCTTGCAGTCTCACCTCTCCCTTGCTGTCTCACCTCTCCCTTGCTGTCTCCCCTCTCTCTTGCAGTCTCACCTCTCCCTTGCTGTCTCACCTCTCCCTTGCTGTCTCTTCTCTCCCTTGCTGTCTCACCTCTCTCTTGCTGTCTCACCTCTCTCTTGCTGTCTCACCTCTCCCTTGCCGTCTCACCGCTCTCTTGCTGTCTCACCTCTCCTGTGCTGTCTCACCTCTCCCTTGCTGTCTCACCTCTCTCTTGCAGTCTCACCTCTCCCTTGCTGTCTCACATCTCCCTTGCTGTCTCTTCTCTCCCTTGCTGTCTCTTCTCTCCCGTGCTGTCTCACCTCTCTCTTGCTGTCTCACCTCTCTCTTGCAGTCTCACCTCTCCCTTACAGTCTCACCTCTCCCATGCTGTCTCACCTCTCCCTTACAGTCTCACCTCTCTCTTGCAGTCTCACCTCTCCCTTACAGTCTCACCTCTCCCTTGCTGTCTCACCTCTCCCTTACAGTCTCACCTCTCCCTTACAGTCTCACCTCTCCCTTGCAGTCTCACCTCTCCCTTGCTGTCTCACCTCTCTCTTGCAGTCTCACCGCTCTCTTGCTGTCTCACCTCTCCCTTGCTGTCTCACCTCTCCCTTGCTGTCTCACCTCTCCATTGCTGTCTCACCTCTCTCTTGCAGTCTCACCTCTCCCTTGCTGTCTCACCTCTCCCTTGCTGTCTCCCCTCTCTCTTGCAGTCTCACCTCTCCCTTGCTGTCTCACCTCTCCCTTGCTGTCTCTTCTCTCCCTTGCTGTCTCACCTCTCTCTTGCTGTCTCACCTCTCTCTTGCTGTCTCACCTCTCCCTTGCCGTCTCACCGCTCTCTTGCTGTCTCACCTCTCCTGTGCTGTCTCACCTCTCCCTTGCTGTCTCACCTCTCTCTTGCAGTCTCACCTCTCCCTTGCTGTCTCACATCTCCCTTGCTGTCTCTTCTCTCCCTTGCTGTCTCTTCTCTCCCTTGCTGTCTCACCTCTCTCTTGCTGTCTCACCTCTCTCTTGCAGTCTCACCTCTCCCTTACAGTCTCACCTCTCCCATGCTGTCTCACCTCTCCCTTACAGTCTCACCTCTCTCTTGCAGTCTCACCTCTCCCTTGCAGTCTCACCTCTCCCTTGCTGTCTCACCTCTCCCTTACAGTCTCACCTCTCCCTTACAGTCTCACCTCTCCCTTGCTGTCTCACCTCTCCCTTGCTGTCTCACCTCTCTCTTGCAGTCTCACCGCTCTCTTGCTGTCTCACCTCTCCCTTGCTGTCTCACCTCTCCCTTGCTGTCTCACCTCTCCATTGCTGTCTCACCTCTCTCTTGCAGTCTCACCTCTCCCTTGCTGTCTCACATCTCCCTTGCTGTCTCTTCTCTCCCTTGCTGTCTCACCTCTCCCTTGCTGTCTCACCTCTCTCTTGCAGTCTCACCTCTCCCTTGCTGTCTCACATCTCCCTTGCTGTCTCTTCTCTCCATTGCTGTCTCTTCTCTCCCTTGCTGTCTCACCTCTCCCTTGCTGTCTCACCTCTCCCTTGCTGTCTCGGTCGATCTCCTGTAATCTCTTTAGTATAATCTGGTGGCTTTCGCTGCTCTCATCCAGAGCTGTCCTCCCGTAATACATACATCACACGCGTGTACACACATGTAATGCACATATACATTAAGCACACATGTAACCAATATATACCCATTAAAGAGATGTGTAACACACATAGTTTAACTGCTTTGAGGGGTTGGGGTCTGGGGGTTGTGTGGGGGGGCTGGGGGGGTGTTTTGGGTCTGGGGGTGTGTTGGGGGTCTGGGGGTGTGTTGAGGGTGTGTTGGGGATCTGGGTGTGTGTTGAGGGTCTGGGTGTGTGTTGGGTGTCTGGGGGTGTGTTGAGGGTGTGTTGGGGGCCAGGGTGTGTTGGGGGTCTGGGGGTGTTTTGGGGGCCTGGGGGTGTGTTGGGGGTGTGTTGGTGGCCTGGGGGTATGTTGTGGGTCTGGGGGTATGTTGGGGGTCTGGAATATTTTAGCGCAAAATAAATAAAGATCACATATAATAGTTGTCAAACTACGAGACGTTGTCACGCTTTGCGTTGTGCGTACGAGTTAAGCGTTGAGCACTAATCACTTGCGAGCCTTGCTAAGCAAGGTGAGAACGCGAAGCACTTAGTTGATGAGCGCCGAAGGGAGGGGAGCCGTTAACGCAGAGCATTTAGGCGATGAGCGCCAAAGGTGCTCATTGCTGCAAGCCTTGCGAAGCAAGGCAAGCCGTTAACGCAGAGCACTTAGGTGATAAGCGCCGATGGCTCTCATTGCAGCGAGCCTGGCAAAGCGAGGCGAGCCATTAGCGTGGAGCACTTAGGAGATGAGCGCCAAAGGAGCTCATGGCCTGCGAGCCTCGCGAACAGTCAGGACGCGAACTGCCTTGCAATCACCCAGGGGGAACAGCCAGGATGTCCAGGAGTGAGGTGGAACGCAAAATTAAGTTAGTTTTGACGAGTTTAGGCACTCAAAAATCGCCTAAGCAAGAAAAAACATGTCCGGCAAAAAAAATGAAAACACTGCCAACCGCGTAGCACTTTCACACACAAACGTACGAGGTACAAAATACACTATTACACAGTAAAACTAAAATTATGACCGCAAAAACAAAAAACAACAAAAACAACCAAAAAAATAATTAAAATACAACAAAAACATCACACACAGCACGGGGAAACAGCCAGGACGTCTGGGAGTGAGGTGGAACGCGAATTTAAGTAGATTTGGACAAGTTTTGGCCACGCAAAAATCGCCTAAGGGAGAAAAAAAATAGCCGCCCAAAAAATGAAAACGAGGCTACACAACCACGGACAGCGCAAAACGCTCCAAACCGCGTAGCACGTTCACACAGGAACTACAAAATACACTATTACAAATGACGGAAAATGCTTGCAAGCCGCGTAACCCATTAATAACATTACGAATCTACAATAGCGCTTTACACAACTAAACCAACAGATTTCCCTCGCGCACGCAGCCGGGGACATTCATTACACTTTATTATCAGGGCAGCAACACTCACTGTACATTGTATGCTGCCGGGAAATACAAACAGATTGTTAGCTCTTCAGGCTATTGATTGCTGGATATATTACTTACAAATAGGGAAAGTATATTAATTAATTCACTATCTAACTCATTCATTATTCGTTAACAAAACATACATAAATATATCTCTCTTTCTGATGAGTGACAAAGGTGCTCAGAGGAGCCAAAGTACACGAGAGGAGAGGCTCGCAATGAGCGCCGAAGGTCCTCAGAGAACAAAAAGCTTTACACTGTGTGTCAAACAGCTTTGTCATGGCTTCAAATGTTATTGCCCCATCATTTTTGACTGGCATGTCGCTAGTAATAATAATAATAATAATAATAATAATAATAATAATAATGGCACATTGATGGT
This sequence comes from Discoglossus pictus, assembly GCA_027410445.1. Taxonomy (NCBI): domain Eukaryota; kingdom Metazoa; phylum Chordata; class Amphibia; order Anura; family Alytidae; genus Discoglossus; species Discoglossus pictus. The sequence continues at coordinate 55,038 of JAPZIH010000975.1, forward strand.
TAGGGCAGGCTACGGTGGGTAGGACAGGACATTAATGGTCAGGGCAGGCTAGGGTTGGTAGGACAGGACATTGAAGGTCAGGGCAGGCTAGGGTTGGTAGGGCAGGACACTGATGGTTAGGGCAGGCTACGGTGGGTAGGACAGGACATTGATTGTTAGGGCAGGCTAGGGTTGGTAGGACAGGACATTGATGGTTAGTGCAGGCTACGGTTGGTAGGACAGGACATTGATGGTTAGGGCAGGCTACGGTGGGTAGGACAGGACACTGATGGTTAGGGCAGGCTAGGGTTGGTAGGAGAGGACATTGATGGTTAGGGCAGGCTAGGGTTGGTAGGGCAGGACATTGATGGTTAGGGCAGGCTAGGGTTGGTAGGGCAGGACATTGATGGTTAGGGCAGGCTAGGGTTGGTAGGGCAGGACATTGATGGTTAGGGCAGGCTAGGGTTGGTAGGGCAGGACATTGATGGTTAGGGCAGGCTAGGGTTGGTAGGGCAGGACATTGATGGTTAGGGCAGGCTAGGGTTGGTAGGGCAGGACATTGATGGTTAGGGCAGGCTAGGGTTGGTAGGACAGGACATTGATGGTTAGGGCAGGCTAGGGTTGGTAGGACAGGACATTGATGGTTAGGGCAGGCTAGGGTTGGTAGGGCAGGACATTGATGGTTAGGGCAGGCTAGGGTTGGTAGGACAGGACATTGATGGATAGGGCAGGCTAGGGTTGGTAGGACAGGACATTGATTGATAGGGCAGGCTAGGGTTGGTAGGACAGGACATTGATGGATAGGGCAGGCTACGGTGGGTAGGACAGGACATTGATGGTTAAGGCAGGCTTGGGTTGAAAGGGCAGGACATTGATGGTTAGGGCAGGCTAGGGTTGGTAGGACAGTACATTGATGGATAGTGCAGGCTAGGGTTGGTAGGACAGGACATTGATTGTTAGGGCACGCTAGGGTTGGTAGGACAGGACATTGATGGTTAGGGCAGGCTACGGTGGGTAGGACAGAACATTGATGGATAGGGCAGGCTACGGTGGGTAGGACAGAACATTGATGGATAGGGCAGGCTAGGGTTGGTAGGACAGGACATTGATTGTTAGGGCAGGCTAGGGTTAATAGGACAGGACATTGATGGTTAGGGCAGGCTACGGTGGGTAGGACAGGACACTGATGGATAGGGCAGGCTAGGGTTGGTAGGACAGGACACTGATGGATAGGGCAGACGATGGTGGGTAGGACAGGACATTGATGGTTAGGGCAGGCTAGGGTGGGTAGGACAGGACATTGATGGTTAGGGCAGGCTAGGGTTGGTAGGACAGGACATTGATGGATAGGGCAGGCTAGGGTGGGTAGGAAAGGACATTGATGGTTAGGGCAGGCTAGGGTTGGTAGGACAGGACATTGATGGATAGGGCAGGCTACGGTGGGTAGGACAGGACATTAATGGATAGGGCAGGCTCGGGTTGGTAGGGCAGGACATTGATGGTTAGGGCAGGCTAGGGTTGGTAGGACAGGACATTGATGGATAGGGCAGGCTAAGGTTGGTAGGACAGGACATTGATGTTCAGGGCAGGCTAGGGTTGGTAGGACAGGACATTGATGGATAGGGCAGGCTAGAGTTGGTAGGACAGGACATTGATGGTTAGGGCAGGCTACGGTGGGTAGGACAGGACATTGATTGTTAGGGCAGGCTGGGGTTGGTAGGACAGGACATTGATGGTTAGGGCAGGCTACGGTGGGTAGGGCAGGACATTGATGGTTAGGGCAGGCTAGGGTTGGTAGGGCAGGACATTGATGGTTAGGGCAGGCTAGGGTTGGTAGGACAGGACATTGATGGATAGGGCAGGCTAGGGTTGGTAGGACAGGACACTGATGGATAGGGCAGGCGACGGTGGGTAGGACAGGACATTGATGGATAGGGCAGGCTAAGGTTGGTAGGACAGGACATTGATGGTCAGGGCAGGCTAGGGTTGGTAGGACAGGACATTGATGGATAGGGCAGGCTACGGTGGGTAGGACAGGACATTGATGGCTAGGGTGGGTAGTACAAGACATTGATGGTTAGGGCAGGCTAGAGTTGGTAGGACAGGACATTGATGGTTAGGGCAGGCTACGGTGGGTAGGACAGGACATTGATTGTTAGGGCAGGCTAGGTTTGGTAGGACAGGACATTGATGGTTAGGGCAGGCTAGGGTTGGTAGGGCAGGACATTGATGGTTAGGGCAGGCTAGGGTTGGTAGGGCAGGACATTGATGGTTAGGGCAGGCTAGGGTTGGTAGGGCAGGACATTGATGGTTAGGGCAGGCTAGGGTTAGTAGGACAGGACATTGATGGTTAGGGCAGGCTAGGGTTGGTAGGACAGGACATTGATGGATAAGGCAGGCTAGGGTTGGTAGGACAGGACATTGATTGTATGGGCAGGCTAGGGTTGGTAGGACAGGAGATTGATGGTTAGGGCAGGCTTTGGTGGGTAGGACAGGACATTGATTGTTAGGGCAGGCTAGGGTTGGTAGGATAGGACATTGATGGTTAGGGCAGGCTACGGTTGGTAGGACAGGACATTGATGGTTAGGGCAGGCTACTGTGGCTAGGACATGGCATTGATAGTTAGGGCAGGCAAGGGTTGGTAGGACAGGACATTGATGGTTAGGGCAGGCTAGGGTGGGTAGGACAGGACATTGATTGTTAGGGCTGGCTAGGTTTGGTAGGACAGGACATTGATGGTTAGGGCAGGCTACGGTTGGTAGGACAGGACATTGATGGATAGGGCAGGCTACGGTGGGTAGGACAGGACATTGATTGTTAGGGCAGGCTACGGTGGGTAGGACAGGACATTGATTGTTAGGGCAGGCTAGGTTTGGTAGGACAGGACATTGATGGTTAGGGCAGGCTCAGGTTGGTAGGGCAGGACATTGATGGTTAGGGCAGGCTAGGGTTGGTAGGACAGGACATTGATGGTTAGGACAAGCTAGGGTTGGTAGGACAGGACATTGATGGTTAGGGCAGGCTCGGGTTGGTAGGGCAGGACATTGATGGTTAGGGCAGGCTAGGGTTGGTAGGACAGGACATTGATGGATAGGGCAGGCTAGGGTTGGTAGGACAGGACATTGATTGATAGGGCAGGCTACGGTGGGTAGGACAGGACATTGATGGTTAAGGCAGGCTTGGGTTGAAAGGGCAGGACATTGATGGTTAGGGCAGGCTAGGGTGGGTAGGACAGTACATTGATGGATAGGGCAGGCTAGGGTTGGTAGGACAGGACATTGATTGTTAGGGCAGGCTAGGGTTGGTAGGACAGGACATTGATGGTTAGGGCAGGCTACGGTGAGTAGGACAGGACATTGATTGTTAGGGCAGGCTAGGGTTAATAGGACAGGACATTGATGGTTAGGGCAGGCTACGGTGGGTAGGACAGGACACTGATGGTTAGGGCAGGCTAGGGTTGGTAGGACAGGACATTGATGGTTAGGGCAGGCTACGGTGGGTAGGACAGGACATTGATTGTTAGGGCAGGCTGGGGTTGGTAGGACAGGACATTGATGGTTAGGGCAGGCTACGGTGGGTAGGGCAGGACATTGATGGTTAGGGCAGGCTAGGGTTGGTAGGGCAGGACATTGATGGTTAGGGCAGGCTAGGGTTGGTAGGACAGGACATTGATGGATAGGGCAGGCTAGGGTTGGTAGGACAGGACACTGATGGATAGGGCAGGCGACGGTGGGTAGGACAGGACATTGATGGTTAGGGCAGGCTAGGGTGGGTAGGACAGGACATTGATGGTTAGGGCAGGCTAGGGTTGGTAGGACAGGACATTGATGGATAGGGCAGGCTAGGGTGGGTAGGACAGGACATTGATGGTTAGGGCAGGCTAGGGTTGGTAGGACAGGACATTGATGGATAGGGCAGGCTACGGTGGGTAGGACAGGACATTAATGGATAGGGCAGGCTCGGGTTGGTAGGGCAGGACATTGATGGTTAGGGCAGGCTAGGGTTGGTAGGACAGGACATTGATGGATAGGGCAGGCTAAGGTTGGTAGGACAGGACATTGATGGTCAGGGCAGGCTAGGGTTGGTAGGACAGGACATTGATGGATAGGGCAGGCTACGGTGGGTAGGACAGGACATTGATGGTTAGGGTGGGTAGTACAGGACACTGATGGTTAGGGCAGGCCAGAGTTGGTAGGACAGGACATTGATGGATAGGGCAGGCTAGGGTGGGTAGGACAGGACATTGATGGATAGGGCAGGCTACGGTGGGTAGGACAGGACATTGATGGTTAGGGCAGGCTAGGGTGGGTAGGACAGGACATTGATGGTTAGGGCAGGCTAGGGTTAGTAGGACAGGACATTGATGGATAGGGCAGGCTAGGGTGGGTAGGACAGGACATTGATGGTTAGGGCAGGCTAGGGTTGGTAGGGCAGGACATTGATGGATAGGGCAGGCTAGGGTTGGTAGGACAGGACATTGATGGATAGGGCAGGCTATGGTTGGTAGGACAGGACACTGATGGATAGGGCAGGCTACGGTGGGTAGGACAGGACATTGATGGTTAGGGCAGGCTAGGGTGGGTAGGACAGGACATTGATGGTTAGGGCAGGCTAGGGTTGGTAGGACAGGACATTGATGGATAGGGCAGGTTAGGGTGGGTAGGACAGGACATTGATGGTTAGGGCAGGCTAGGGTTGGTAGGACAGGACATTGATGGTTAGGCCAGGCTAGGGTTGGTAGGACAGGACATTGATGGTTAGGGCAGGCTACGGTGGGTAGGACAGGACATTGATTGTTAGGGCAGGCTGGGGTTGGTAGGACAGGACATTGATGGTTAGGGCAGGCTAGGTTTGGTAGGACAGGACATTGATGGTTAGGGCAGGCTAGGGTTGGTAGGGCAGGACATTGATGGTTAGGGCAGGCTAGGGTTGGTAGGGCAGGACATTGATGGTTAGGGCAGGCTAGGGTTGGTAGGGCAGGACATTGATGGTTAGGGCAGGCTAGGGTTCGTAGGGCAGGACATTGATGTTTAGGGCAGGCTAGAGTTGGTAGGACAGGACATTGATGGTTAGGGCAGGCTAGGGTTGGTAGGACAGGACATTGATGGATAAGGCTGGCTCGGGTTGGTAGGACAGGACATTGATTGTATGGGCAGGCTAGGGTTGGTAGGACAGGACATTGATGGTTAGGGCAGGCTACGGTGGGTAGGACAGGACATTGATTGTTAGGGCAGGCTAGGGTTGGTAGGACAGGACATTGATGGTTAGGGCAGGCTACGGTTGGTAGGACAGGACATTGATGGTTAGGGCAGGCTACGGTTGGTAGGACAGGACATTGATGGTTAGGGCAGGCTACTGTGGGTAGGACAGGACATTGATAGTTAGGGCAGGCTAGGGTTGGTAGGACAGGACATTGATGGTTAGGGCAGGCTAGGGTGGGTAGGACAGGACGTTGATGGTTAGGGCAGGCTACAGTGGGTAGGACAGGACATTGATTGTTAGGGCAGGCTAGGTTTGGTAGGACAGGACATTGATGGTTAGGGCAGGCTACGGTTGGTAGGACAGGACATTGATGGATAGGGCAGGCTATGGTGGGTAGGACAGAACATTGATGGATAGGGCAGGCTACGGTGGGTAGGACAGAACATTGATGGATAGGGCAGGCTAGGGTTGGTAGGACAGGACATTGATTGATAGGGCAGGCTAGGGTTGGTAGGACAGGACATTGATGGATAGGGCAGGCTACGGTGGGTAGGACAGGACATTGATTGTTAGGACAGGCTAGGTTTGGTAGGACAGGACATTGATGGTTAGGGCAGGCTACGGTTGGTAGGACAGGACATTGATGGATAGGGCAGGCTACGGTGGGTAGGACAGAACATTGATGGATAGGGCAGGCTAGGGTTGGTAGGACAGGACATTGATTGATAGGGCAGGCTAGGGTTGGTAGGACAGGACATTGATGGTTAGGGCAGGCTAGGGTGGGTAGGACAGGACATTGATTGTTAGGGCAGGCTGGGGTTGGTAGGACAGGACATTGATGGTTAGGGCAGGCTAGGGTTGGTAGGGCAGGACATTGATGGTTAGGGCAGGCTAGGGTTGGTAGGACAGGACATTGATGGATAGGGCAGGCTAGGGTTGGTAGGACAGGACACTGATGGATAGGGACGCGACGGTGGGTAGGACAGGACATTGATGGTTAGGGCAGGCTAGGGTGGGTAGGACAGGACATTGATGGTTAGGGCAGGCTAGGGTTGGTAGGACAGGACATTGATGGATAGGGCAGGCTAGGGTGGGTAGGACAGGACATTGATGGTTAGGGCAGGCTAGGGTTGGTAGGACAGGACATTGATGGATAGGGCAGGCTACGGTGGGTAGGACAGGACATTAATGGATAGGGCAGGCTCGGGTTGGTAGGGCAGGACATTGATGGTTAGGGCAGGCTAGGGTTTGTAGGACAGGACATTGATGGATAGGGCAGGCTTATGTTGGTAGGACAGGACATTGATGGTCAGGGCAGGCTAGGGTTGGTAGGACAGGACATTGATGGTTAGGGTGGGTAGTACAGGACATTGATGGTTAGGGCAGGCTAGAGTTGGTAGGACAGGACATTGATGGATAGGGCAGGCTAGGGTGGGTAGGACAGGACATTGATGGATAGGGCAGGCTACAGTGGGTAGGACAGGACATTGATGGTTAGGGCAGGCTAGGGTGGGTAGGACAGGACATTGATGGTTAGGGCAGGCTAGGGTTGGTAGGACAGGACATTGATGGATAGGGCAGGCTAGGGTGGGTAGGACAGGACATTGATGGTTAGGGCAGGCTAGGGTTGGTAGGGCAGGACATTGATGGATAGGGCAGGCTAGGGTTGGTAGGACAGGACATTGATGGATAGGGCAGGCTAGGGTTGGTAGGACAGGACACTGATGGATAGGGCAGGCTACGGTGGGTAGGACAGGACATTGATGGTTAGGGCAGGCTAGGGTGGGTAGGACAGGACATTGATGGTTAGGGCAGGCTAGGGTTGGTAGGACAGGACATTGATGGATAGGGCAGGTTAGGGTGGGTAGGACAGGACATTGATGGTTAGGGCAGGCTAGGGTTGGTAGGACAGGAGATTGATGGTTAGGCCAGGCTAGGGTTGGTAGGACAGGACATTGATGGTTAGGACAGGCTATGGTGGGTAGGACAGGACATTGATTGTTAGGGCAGGCTGGGGTTGGTAGGACAGGACATTGATGGTTAGGGCAGGCTAGGTTTGGTAGGACAGGACATTGATGGTTAGGGCAGGCTAGGGTTGGTAGGACAGGACATTGATGGATAGGGCAGGTTAGGGTGGGTAGGACAGGACATTGATGGTTAGGGCAGGCTAGGGTTGGTAGGACAGGAGATTGATGGTTAGGCCAGGCTAGGGTTGGTAGGACAGGACATTGATGGTTAGGACAGGCTAGGGTGGGTAGGACAGGACATTGATGGTTAGGGCAGGCTAGGGTTGGTAGGGCAGGACATTGATGGATAGGGCAGGCTAGGGTTGGTAGGACAGGACATTGATGGATAGGGCAGGCTAGGGTTGGTAGGACAGGACACTGATGGATAGGGCAGGCTACGGTGGGTAGGACAGGACATTGATGGTTAGGGCAGGCTAGGGTGGGTAGGACAGGACATTGATGGTTAGGGCAGGCTAGGGTTGGTAGGACAGGACATTGATGGATAGGGCAGGTTAGGGTGGGTAGGACAGGACATTGATGGTTAGGGCAGGCTAGGGTTGGTAGGACAGGACATTGATGGTTAGGCCAGGCTAGGGTTGGTAGGACAGGACATTGATGGTTAGGACAGGCTATGGTGGGTAGGACAGGACATTGATTGTTAGGGCAGGCTGGGGTTGGTAGGACAGGACATTGATGGTTAGGGCAGGCTAGGTTTGGTAGGACAGGACATTGATGGTTAGGGCAGGCTAGGGTTGGTAGGGCAGGACATTGATGGTTAGGGCAGGCTAGAGTTGGTAGGGCAGGACATTGATGGTTAGGGCAGGCTAGGGTTGGTAGGGCAGGACATTGATGGTTAGGGCAGGCTAGGGTTCGTAGGGCAGAACATTGATGTTTAGGGCAGGCTAGAGTTGGTAGGACTGGACATTGATGGTTAGGGCAGGCTAGGGTTGGTAGGACAGGACATTGATGGTTAGGGCAGGCTACTGTGTGTAGGACAGGACATTGATAGTTAGGGCAGGCTAGGGTTGGTAGGACAGGACATTGATGGTTAGGGCAGGCTAGGGTGGGTAGGACAGGACGTTGATGGTTAGGGCAGGCTACAGTGGGTAGGACAGGACATTGATTGTTAGGGCAGGCTAGGTTTGGTAGGACAGGACATTGATGGATAGGGCAGGCTACGGTGGGTAGGACAGAACATTGATGGATAGGGCAAGCTAGGGTTGGTAGGACAGGACATTGATTGATAGGGCAGGCTAGGGTTGGTAGGACAGGACATTGATGGATAGGGCAGGCTACGGTGGGTAGGACAGGACATTGATGGTTAGGGCAGGCTAGGGTTGGTAGGGCAGGACATTGATGGTTAGGGCAGGCTACGGTGGGTAGGACAGGACATTGATGGTTACGGCAGGCTAGGGTTGGTAGGACAGGACATTGATGGTTAGGGCAGGCTACGGTGGGTAGGACAGGACATTGATTGTTAGGGCAGGCTGGGGTTGGTAGGACAGGACATTGATGGTTAGGGCAGGCTACGGTGGATAGGGCAGGACATTGATGGTTAGGGCAGGCTAGAGTTGGTAGGGCAGGACATTGATGGCTAGGGCAGGCTAGGGTTGGTAGGACAGGACATTGATGGATAGGGCAGGCTAGGGTTGGTAGGACAGGACACTGATGGATAGGGCAGGCTACGGTGGGTAGGACAGGACATTGATGGTTAGGACAGGCTAGGGTTGGTAGGACAGGACATTGATGGTTAGGGCAGGCTACGGTTGGTAGGACAGGACATTGATGGATAGGGCAGGCTACGGTGGGTAGGACAGAACATTGATGGATAGGGCAGGCTACGGTGGGTAGGACAGAACATTGATGGATAGGGCAGGCTAGGGTTGGTAGGACAGGACATTGATTGATAGGGCAGGCTAGGGTTGGTAGGACAGGACATTGATGGATAGGGCAGGCTACGGTGGGTAGGACAGGACATTGATTGTTAGGGCAGGCTAGGTTTGGTAGGACAGGACATTGATGGTTAGGGCAGGCTACGGTTGGTAGGACAGGACATTGATGGATAGGGCAGGCTACGGTGGGTAGGACAGAACATTGATGGATAGGGCAGGCTAGGGTTGGTAGGACAGGACATTGATTGATAGGGCAGGCTAGGGTTGGTAGGACAGGACATTGATGGTTAGGGCAGGCTACGGTGGGTAGGACAGCACATTGATTGTTAGGGCAGGCTGGGGTTGGTAGGACAGGACATTGATGGTTAGGGCAGGCTACGGTGGGTAGGGCAGGACATTGATGGTTAGGGCAGGCTAGGGTTGTGAGGGCAGGACATTGATGGTTAGGGCAGGCTAGGGTTGGTAGGACAGGACATTGATGGATAGGGCAGGCTAGGGTTGGTAGGACAGGACACTGATGGATAGGGCAGGCGACGGTGGGTAGGACAGGACATTGATGGTTAGGGCAGGCTAGGGTGGGTAGGACAGGACATTGATGGTTAGGGCAGGCTAGGGTTGGTAGGACAGGACATTGATGGATAGGGCAGGCTAGGGTGGGTAGGACAGGACATTGATGGTTAGGGCAGGCTAGGGTTGGTAGGACAGGACATTGATGGATAGGGCAGGCTACGGTGGGTAGGACAGGACATTGATGGATAGGGCAGGCTCGGGTTGGTAGGGCAGGACATTGATGGTTAGGGCAGGCTAGGGTTGGTAGGACAGGACATTGATGGATAGGGCAGGCTAAGGTTGGTAGGACAGGACATTGATGGTCAGGGCAGGCTAGGGTTGGTAGGACAGGACATTGATGGATAGGGCAGGCTACGGTGGGTAGGACAGGACATTGATGGTTAGGGTGGGTAGTACAGGACATTGATGGTTAGGGCAGGCTAGAGTTGGTAGGACAGGACATTGATGGATAGGGCAGGCTAGGGTGGGTAGGACAGGACATTGATGCATAGGGCAGGCTACGGTGGGTAGGACAGGACATTGATGGTTAGGGCAGGCTAGGGTGGGTAGGACAGGACATTGATGGTTAGGGCAGGCTAGGGTTGGTAGGACAGGACATTGATGGATAGGGCAGGCTAGGGTGGGTAGGACAGGACATTGATGGTTAGGGCAGGCTAGGGTTGGTAGGGCAGGACATTGATGGATAGGGCAGGCTAGGGTTGGTAGGACAGGACATTGATGGATAGGGCAGGCTAGGGTTGGTAGGACAGGACACTGATGGATAGGGCAGGCTACGGTGGGTAGGACAGGACATTGATGGTTAGGGCAGGCTAGGGTGGGTAGGACAGGACATTGATGGTTAGGGCAGGCTAGGGTTGGTAGGACAGGACATTGATGGATAGTGCAGGTTCGGGTGGGTAGGACAGGACATTGATGGTTAGGGCAGGCTAGGGTTGGTAGGACAGGACATTGATGGTTAGGCCAGGCTAGGGTTGGTAGGACAGGACATTGATGGTTAGGGCAGGCTACGGTGGGTAGGACAGGACATTGATTGTAAGGGCAGGCTGGGGTTGGTAGGACAGGACATTGATGGTTAGGGCAGGCTAGGTTTGGTAGGACAGGACATTGATGGTTAGGGCAGGCTAGGGTTGGTAGGGCAGGACATTGATGGTTAGGGCAGGCTAGGGTTGGTAGGGCAGGACATTGATGGTTAGGGCAGGCTAGGGTTGGTAGGGCAGGACATTGATGGTTAGGGCAGGCTAGGGTTCGTAGGGCAGGACATTGATGTTTAGGGCAGGCTAGAGTTGGTAGGACAGGACATTGATGGTTAGGGCAGGCTAGGGTTGGTAGGACAGGACATTGATGGTTAGGGCAGGCTAGGGTGGGTAGGACAGGACGTTGATGGTTAGGGCAGGCTACAGTGGGTAGGACAGGACATTGATTGTTAGGGCAGGCTAGGTTTGGTAGGACAGGACATTGATGGTTAGGGCAGGCTACGGTTGGTAGGACAGGACATTGATGGATAGGGCAGGCTACGGTGGGTAGGACAGAACATTGATGGTTAGGGCAGGCTAGGGTTGGTAGGGCAGGACATTGATGGATAGGGCAGGCTAGGGTTGGTAGGACAGGACATTGATGGATAGGGCAGGCTAGGGTTGGTAGGACAGGACACTGATGGATAGGGCAGGCTACGGTGGGTAGGACAGGACATTGATGGTTAGGGCAGGCTAGGGTGGGTAGGACAGGACATTGATGGTTAGGGCAGGCTTGGGTTGGTAGGACAGGACATTGATGGATAGGGTAGGTTAGGGTGGGTAGGACAGGACATTGATGGTTAGGGCAGGCTAGGGTTGGTAGGACAGGACATTGATGGTTAGGCCAGGCTAGGGTTGGTAGGACAGGACATTGATGGTTAGGGCAGGCTACGGTGGGTAGGACAGGACATTGATTGTTAGGGCAGGCTGGGGTTGGTAGGACAGGACATTGATGGTTAGGGCAGGCTAGGTTTGGTAGGACAGGACATTGATGGTTAGGGCAGGCTAGGGTTGGTAGGGCAGGACATTGATGGTTAGGGCAGGCTAGGGTTGGTAGGGCAGGACATTGATGGTTAGGGCAGGCTAGGGTTGGTAGGGCAGGACATTGATGGTTAGGGCAGGCTAGGGTTCGTAGGGCAGGACATTGATGTTTAGGGCAGGCTAGAGTTGGTAGGACAGGACATTGATGGTTAGGGCAGGCTAGGGTTGGTAGGACAGGACATTGATGGTTAGGGCAGGCTACTGTGGGTAGGACAGGACATTGATAGTTAGGGCAGGCTAGGGTTGGTAGGACAGGACATTGATGGTTAGGGCAGGCTAGGGTGGGTAGGACAGGACGTTGATGGTTAGGGCAGGCTACAGTGGGTAGGACAGGACATTGATTGTTAGGGCAGGCTAGGTTTGGTAGGACAGGACATTGATGGTTAGGGCAGGCTACGGTTGGTAGGACAGGACATTGATGGATAGGGCAGGCTACGGTGGGTAGGACAGAACATTGATGGATAGGGCAGGCTAGGGTTGGTAGGACAGGACATTGATTGATAGGGCAGGCTAGGGTTGGTAGGACAGGACATTGATGGATAGGGCAGGCTACGGTGGGTAGGACAGGACATTGATGGTTAGGGCAGGCTTGGGTTGGTAGGGCAGGACATTGATGGTTAGGGCAGGCTACGGTGGGTAGGACAGGACATTGATGGTTACGGCAGGCTAGGGTTGGTAGGACAGGACATTGATGGTTAGGGCAGGCTACGGTGGGTAGGACTGGACATTGATTGTTAGGGCAGGCTGGGGTTGGTAGGACAGGACATTGATGGTTAGGGCAGGCTACGGTGGATAGGGCAGGACATTGATGGTTAGGGCAGGCTAGGGTTGGTAGGGCAGGACATTGATGGCTAGGGCAGGCTAGGGTTGGTAGGACAGGACATTGATGGATAGGGCAGGCTAGGGTTGGTAGGACAGGACACTGATGGATAGGGCAGGCTACGGTGGGTAGGACAGGACATTGATGGTTAGGACAGGCTAGGGTTGGTAGGACAGGACATTGATGGATGGGGCAGGCTAGGGTGGGTAGGACAGGACATTGATGGATAGGTCAGGCTCGGGTTTGTAGGGCAGGACATTGATGGTTAGGGCAGGCTAGGGTTGGTAGGACAGGACATTGATGGATAGGGCAGGCAAAGGTTGGTAGGACAGGACATTGATGGTCAGGGCAGGGTAGAGTTGGTAGGACAGGACATTGATGGATAGGGCAGGCTACCGTGGGTAGGACAGGACATTGATGGTTAGGGTGGGTAGGACAGGACATTGATGGTTAGGGCAGGCTAGGGTTGGTAGGACAGGACATTGATGGATAGGGCAGGCTAGGGTGGGTAGGACAGGACATTGATGGATAGGGCAGGCTACGGTGGGTAGGACAGGACATTGATGGTTAGGGCAGGCTAGGGCTGGTAGGACAGGACATTGATGGATAGGGCAGGCTAGGGTGTGTAGGACAGGACATTGATGGTTAGGGCAGGCTAAGGTTGGTAGGGGAGGACATTGATGGTTAGGGCAGGCTAGGGTTGGTAGGACAGGACATTGATGGATAGGGCAGGCTAGGGTTGGTAGGACAGGACACTGATGGATAGGGCAGGCTACGGTGGGTAGGACAGGACATTGATGGTTAGGGCAGGCTAGGGTGGGTAGGACAGGACATTGATGGTTAGGGCAGGCTAGGGTTGGTAGGACAGGACATTGATGGATAGGGCAGGCTACGGTGGGTAGGACAGAACATTGATTGATAGGGCAGGCTAGGGTTGGTAGGACAGGACATTGATGGATAGGGCAGGCTACGGTGGGTAGGACAGGACATTGATGGTTAGGGCAGGCTTGGGTTGGTAGGGCAGGACATTGATGGTTAGGGCAGGCTACGGTGGGTAGGACAGGACATTGATGGTTACGGCAGGCTAGGGTTGGTAGGACAGGACATTGATGGTTAGGGCAGGCTACGGTGGGTAGGACAGGACATTGATTGTTAGGGCAGGCTGGGGTTGGTAGGACAGGACATTGATGGTTAGGGCAGGCTACGGTGGATAGGGCAGGACATTGATGGTTAGGGCAGGCTAGGGTTGGTAGGGCAGGACATTGATGGTTAGGGCAGGCTAGGGTTGGTAGGACAGGACATTGATGGATAGGGCAGGCTAGGGTTGGTAGGACAGGACACTGATGGATAGGGCAGGCTAGGGTTGGTAGGACAGGACATTGATGGATAGGGCAGGCTAGGGTGGGTAGGACAGGACATTGATGGATAGGTCAGGCTCGGGTTGGTAGGGCAGGACATTGATGGTTAGGGCAGGCTAGGGTTGGTAGGACAGGACATTGATGGATAGGGCAGGCAAAGGTTGGTAGGACAGGACATTGATGGTCAGGGCAGGGTAGAGTTGGTAGGACAGGACATTGATAGATAGGGCAGGCTACGGTGGGTAGGACAGGACATTGATGGTTAGGGTGGGTAGGACAGGACATTGATGGTTAGGGCAGGCTAGGGTTGGTAGGACAGGACATTGATGGATAGGGCAGGCTAGGGTGGGTAGGACAGGACATTGATGGATAGGGCAGGCTACGGTGGGTAGGACAGGACATTGATGGTTAGGGCAGGCTAGGGTGGGTAGGACAGGACATTGATGGTTAGGGCAGGCTATGGCTGGTAGGACAGGACATTGATGGATAGGGCAGGCTAGGGTGTGTAGGACAGGACATTGATGGTTAGGGCAGGCTAGGGTTGGTAGGGCAGGACATTGATGGTTAGGGCAGGCTAGGGTTGGTAGGACAGGACATTGATGGATAGGGCAGGCTAGGGTTGGTAGGACAGGACACTGATGGATAGGGCAGGCTACGGTGGGTAGGACAGGACATTGATGGTTAGGGCAGGCTAGGGTGGGTAGGACAGGACATTGATGGTTAGGGCAGGCTAGGGTTGGTAGGACAGGACATTGATGGATAGGGCAGGCTACGGTGGGTAGGACAGGACATTGATGGATAGGGCAGGCTCGGGTTGGTAGGGCAGGACATTGATGGTTAGGGCAGGCTAGGGTTGGTAGGACAGGACATTGATGGATAGGGCAGGCTAAGGTTGGTAGGACAGGAAATTGATGGACAGGGCAGGCTAGGGTTGGTAGGACAGGACATTGATGGATAGGGCAGGCTACGGTGGGTAGGACAGGACATTGATGGTTAGGGTGGGTAGGACAGGACATTGATGGTTAGGGCAGGCTAGGGTTGGTAGGACAGGACATTGATGGATAGGGCAGGCTAGGGTGGGTAGGACAGGACATTGATGTTTAGGGCAGGCTAGGGTTGGTAGGACAGGACATTGATGGATAGGGCAGGTTAGGGTTGGTAGGACAGGACATTGATGGTCAGGGCAGGCTAGGGTTGGTAGGACAGGACATTGATGGATAGGGCAGGCTACGGTGGATAGGACAGGACATTGATGGTTAGGGTGGGTAGGACAGGACATTGATGGTTAGGGCAGGCTAGGGTTGGTAGGACAGGACATTGATGGATAGGGCACGCTAGGGCTGGTAGGACAGGACATTGATGGTCAGGGCAGGCTAGGGTTGGTAGGACAGGACATTGATGGTCAATTCCTCTCATCTCTCTCACTGTCAACAACCCATCATCCCCCCCTACCTCCAAAGCCCACTGTCTCAGGGGTTCTACTGGACCCCCCCTTGTCTTTCATCCCTCACATACAGTCACTAACTAAATCTTGCCTTCTGCATCTAAAAAACATCTCCAGAATTCGCCACTATCTTACACAAGACTAAGATTCTTATACAGTACATTCTATAATCATCTCTCGACTAGACTACTGCAACTTGCTTCTGGCTGGCCTGCCCACCACGCGACTATCCCCCTTTCAATCCATATGAAATGCCACCTAGCTAGGGGGGTAGAACAGCACAGTGGGCTAGGTGGGTACAACAGCACAGTATTAGGTAGTTTAGGGCAGCACGGAGCAGCACATAGATGGGTGGGGCAGGATATGCTGGATGTGACATTACTGGGCAGGGCTGGGGTGTTTAGGGTGGGCTAGGTGGGTAGAACAGCACAGAATTGGGTATTTTAAGCAGGAAGGAGCAGCACATAGATGGGTAGGGCAGAATATGGTGCTGTGACATTACTGGGCTGGACTGGGGTGTTTAGGGTGAGTTAGGTGGGTAGAACAGCACAGTATTAGGTAGTTTAGGGCAGGACGGAGCAGCACATAGATGGGTAGGGCAGAATATGGTGCTGAGACATTACTGGGCTGGACTGGGGTGTTTAGGGTGAGTTAGGTGGGTAGAACAGCACAGTATTAGGTAGTTTAGGGCAGGACGGAGCAGCACATAGATGGGTAGGGCAGAATTTGGTACTGTGACATTACTGGGCTGGGGGTGTTTAGGGTGGGCTAGGTGGGTAGAACAGCACAGTAGTGATGTCGCGAACATAACATTTTCGGTTTGCGAACTGCGAACGCGAACTGCCGCAAATGTTCGCGAACCGGCGAACCCCGCGAACCGCCATAGACTTCAATGGGCAGGCGGATTTTAAAACCCACAGGGACTCTTTCTTCACAATAGTGATGGAAAGTTGTTTGAAGGGGACTAACACCTGGACTGTGGCATGCCGGAGGGGGATCCATGGCAAAACTCCCACGGAAAATTACATAGTCGATGCAGATTGTGGTTTTAATCCATAAAGGGCATAAATAACCAACACCCCCCTCCATCATCATCCTCCCCTGTGTCTCTTTCCCCCTCCCTCATCATCCTCCCCTGTATCTCTTTACCCCCTCCCTCATCATCCTCCCCTGTGTCTCTTTCCCCCCTCCCTCATCATCCTCCCCTGTATCTCTTTACCCCCTCCCTCATCATCCCACCTCCCTCATCATCCTCCCCTGTATCTCTTTACCCCCTCCCTCATCATCCTCCCCTGTGTCTCTTCCCCCCTCCCTCATCATCCTCCCCTGTATCTCTTTACCCCCTCCCTCATCATTCTCCCCTGTGTCTCTTCCCCCCTTCATCATCATCCTCTCCTGTGTCTCTTTTCCCTCTCCCTCATCATCTTCCCCTGTGTCTCTCCCCCCCTACCTCATCATCCTCCCCTGTATCTCTTTACCCCCTCCCTCATCATCCTCCCCTGTGTCTCTCCCCCCCTCCCTCATCATCCTCCCCTGTATCTCTTTACCCCCTCCCTCATCATCCTCCCCTGTATCTCTTTACCCCCTCCCTCATCATCCTCCCCTGTGTCTCTTCCCCCTTCCATCATCATCTTCTCCTGTGTCTCTTTCCACCTCACTCATAATCCTCCCCTGTGTCTCTTCCCCCCTCCCTCATCATCCTCCCCTGTATCTCCTTACCCCCTCCCTCATCATCCTCCCCTGTATCTCTTTACCCCCTCCCTCATCATCCTCCCCTGTATCTCTTTACCCCCTCCCTCATCATCCTCCCCTGTGTCTCTTCCCCCCTCCATCATCATCCTCTCCTGTGTCTCTTTCCCCCTCACTCATAATCCTCCCCTGTGTCTCTTTTCCCCCTCCCTCATCATCTTCCCCTGTGTCTCTTTTCCCCCTCCCTCATCATCTTCCCCTGTGTCTCTTCCCCCCTCCCTCATCATCCTCCCCTGTGTCTCTTTACCCCCTCCCTCATCATCCTCCCCCTCCCTTGATAATTAGGGGGGGAAGAGACACAGGGATCAATGTGAGGGTGTTAGGGATAAGGGTGAGGGGTTTAGGTGTTAGGGTAAGGGGTGTTAGGGCTAAGTGTGAGGGCTGTTAGGGTGAGGGGTGTTAGGGATAAGTGTAAGGGGTGTTAGGGTGACGCATGTTTGGAATAAGTGTGAGGGGTGTTAGGTCTTAGGGATAAGTGTGAGAATGTTAGGGTTAGGTGTTAGGTTGATGGGTGTTATGGATAAGTGTGAGGGGTGTTAGGGTTAGGGTGAGGGGTGTTAGTGATAAGTGTGAGGGGTGTTAGGGTTAGGTGTTAGGGTGAGGGGTGTTAGGGATAAGTGTGAGGGGTGTTAGGGTTAGGGTGAGGGTGAGGGGTTTTAGGGATAAGTGTGAGGGGTGTTAGGGTTAGGTGTTAGGGTGAGGGTTGTTAGGGATAAGTGTGAGGGGTGTTAGGGTTAGGGTGAGGGGTGTTAGGGATAAGTGTGAGGGGTGTTAGGGTTAGGGTGAGGGGTGTTAGGGATAAGTGTGAGGGGTGTTAGGGTAAGGGGTGTTAGGGTGAGGCATGTTTGGAATAAGTGTGAGGGGTGTTAGGTATTAGGGATAAGTGTGAGAATGTTAGGGTTAGGTGTTAGGTTGATGGGTGTTATGGATAAGTGTGAGGGGTGTTAGGGTTAGGGTGAGGGGTGTTAGTGATAAGTGTGAGGGGTGTTAGGGTTAGGTGTTAGGGTGAGGGGTGTTAGGGATTAAGTGTGAGGGTGTTAGGGTTAGGGTGAGGGTGAGGGGTGTTAGGGATAAGTGTGAGGGGTGTTAGGGTTAGGTGTTAGGGTGAGGGGTGTTAGGGATAAGTGTGAGGGGTGTTAGGGTTAGGGTGAGGGGTGTTAGGGATAAGTGTGAGGGGTGTTAGGGTTAGGGTGAGGGGTGTTAGGGATAAGTGTGAGGGGTGTTAGGGTAAGGGGTGTTAGGGTGAGGGGTGTTAGGAATAAGTGTGAGGGGTGTTAGGTCTTAGGGATAAGTGTGAGAATGTTAGGGTTAGGTGTTAGGTTGATGGGTGTTATGGATAAGTGTGAGGGGTGTTAGGGTTATGGTGAGGGGTGTTAGGGATGAGTGTGAGGGGTGTTAGGGTTAGGTGTTAGGGTGAGGGGTGTAAGGGATAAGTGTGAGGGGTGTTAGGGTTAGGGTGAGGGGTGTTAGTGATAAGTGTGAGGGGTGTTAGGGTTAGGTGTTAGGGTGAGGGGTGTTAGGGATAAGTGTGAGGGGTGTTAGGGTTAGAGTGAGGGTGAGGGGTGTTAGGGATAAGTGTGAGGGGTGTTAGGGTTAGGTGTTAGGGTGAGGGGTGTTAGGGATAAGTGTGAGGGGTGTTAGGGTTAGGGTGAGGGGTGTTAGGGATAAGTGTGAGGGGTGTTAGGGTTAGGGTGAGGGGTGTTAGGGATAAGTGTGAGGGGTGTTAGGGTAAGGGGTGTTAGGGTGAGGGGTGTTAGGAATAAGTGTGAGGGGTGTTAGGTCTTAGGGATAAGTGTGAGAATGTTACGGTTAGGTGTTAGGTTGATGGGTGTTATGGATAAGTGTGAGGGGTGTTAGGGTTATGGTGAGGGGTGTTAGGGATGAGTGTGAGGGGTGTTAGGGTTAGGTGTTAGGGTGAGGGGTGTTAGGGATAAGTGTGAGGGGTGTTAGGGTTAGGGTGAGGGGTGTTAGGGATAAGTGTGAGGGGCGTTAGGGTTGTTAGGGTTAGGTGTTAGGGTGAGGGGTGTTAGGGATAAGTGTGAGGGGTGTTAGGGTAAGGGTGAGGGGTGTTAGGTATAAGTGTGATTGGTGTTAGGGTTAGGGTGAGGGGTGTTAGGGATAAGTGTAAGGGGTGTTAGGGTAAGGTGTTAAGTGTGAGGGGTGTTAGGGTTAGGGTGAGGGGTGTTAGGGATAAATGTTAGGGGTGTTAGGGTTAGGGTGAGGGGTGTTAGGGTTAGGGGTGTAAGGGATAAGTGTGAGGGGTGTTAGGGTTAGGTGTTAGGGTGAGGGGTGTTAAGGATAAGTGTAAGGGGTGTTAGGATGAGGCATGTTAGGAATAAGTGTGAGGGGTGTTAGGTCTTAGGGATAAGTGTGAGGGGTGTTAGGGTTGGGTGCTAAGGTGAGGGGAGGATGATGATAAGGGGGGGAAGAGACACAGGGGTGTCCATGCAGCAGAGATCAAAAGAGTCCTTCAGGACTGTATTGCACACTGTGTACAGTAGCCTAGCTATGGTTTTCCCTTTTGATGCAGTATCACCTACACTCAGCCTCCTCTCAGTAAGACTGCAAGTTAGTTATGATTCCAAAATGGCTGCTGCCCATGAGGTAGAAGGCTCTGGAAGGGAGTGTATGCTGCTGATTGGCTGGAATGTGTCTGCTGACTGTGACAAGCAGGGTCAAAGTTTGCTCAATGATAAAGTATAGGGGTCGGGTCCAATATCGCATATGTTCGCAGTTCGCCACGAACGTGAACATACTATGTTCGCCGGGAACAGCCCGCCGGCGAACTATTTGCGACATCTCTACAGCACAGTATTAGGTAGTTTAGGGCAGGATGGAGCAGCACATAGATGGGTAGGGCAGAATATGGTGCTGTGACATTACTGGGTTGGACTGGGTTGTTTAGGGTGGGCTAGGTGGGTAGAACAGCACAGTATTAGGTTGTTTAAAGCAGGACGGAGCAGCACATAGATGGGTAGGGCAGGATATGGTGGCTGTGGCATTACTGGGCAGGGCTGGGGGTGTTTAGGGTGGGCTAGGTGGGTAGAACAGCACAGTATTAGGTAGTTTAGGGAAGGATGGAGCAGTGCATAGATGGGTAGGGCAGGGTATGGTGCTGTGACATTACTGGGCAGGGTCGGGGGGGTTAGGGCAGGACAGGACAGCACATAGATGGGTAGGGCAGGATATGCTGGAAGTGACATTACTGGGCTGGGTCGGGGTGGTTAGGGCAGGACGGGGCAGCACATAGATGTGTAGGCAAGGATATGGTGGTCGTGACATTACTGGGCTGGGTCGGTGTGGTTAGGGCAGGACGGAGCAGCACATAGATGGGTAGGGCAGGATATGGTGGATGTGACATTACTGGGCTGGGTCGGGGTGGTTAGGGCAGGACGGGGCAGCACATAGATGGGTAGGGCAGGATATGCTGGAAGTGACATTACTGGGCTGGGTCGGGGTGGTTAGGGCAGGACGGGGCAGCACATAGATGTGTAGGGCAGGATATGGTGGATGTGACATTACTGGGCTGGGTCGGGGTGGTTAGGGCAGCACGGCGCAGCACATAGATGGGTAGGGCAGGATATGGTGGATGTGACATTACTGGGCTGGGTCGGGGTGGTTAGGGCAGGACGGAGCAGCACATAGATGTGTAGGGAAGGATATGGTGGACGTGACATTACTGGGCTGGGTCGGGGTGGTTAGGGCAGGACGGAGCAGCACATAGATGGGTAGGCAGGATATAGTGCTGTGACATTACTGGGCAGGGTCGGGGTGGTTAGGGCAGGTCGGAGCAGCACATAGATGGGTAGGGCAGGATATGGTGGATGTGACATTATTGGGCTGGGTCGGGGTGGTTAGGGCAGGTTGGAGCAGCACATAGATGGGTAGGCAGGATATGGTGGATGTGACATTACTGGGCTGGGTCGGGGTGGTTAGGGCAGGTTGGAGCAGCACATAGATGGGTAGGCAGGATATGGTGGTCGTGACATTACTGGGCAGGGACCGAGTGGTTAGGGCAGGACGGGGCAGCACATAGATGGGTAGGGAAGAATATGGAGGACGTGACATTACTGGGCAGCGTCAGGGTGGTTAGGACAGGACGGGACAGCACATAGATGGGTAGGGCAGGATATGGTGCTGTGACATTACTCGGCAGGGTCGGAGTGGTTAGGGCAGGATGGAGCAGCACATAGCTGGGTAGGGCAGGATATGGTGGACGTGACATTACTGGGCAGGGTCAGGGTGGTTAGGGCAGGACAGAGCAGCACATAGATGGGTAGGGAAGAATATGGTGGTCGTGACATTACTGGGCTGGGTCGGGGTGGTTAGGGCAGGACGGGGCAGCACATAGATGGGTAGAGCAGGATATGCTGGAAGTGACATTACTGGGCAGGGGCAGGGTGGTTAGGGCAGGATGGAGCAGCACATAGATGGGTAGGGCAGGATATGGTGCTGTGACATTACTGGGCAGCGTCAGGGTGGTTAGGGCAGGACGGAGCAGCACATAGATGGTGTAACGGAACCCATCACTGTTTTACCCTGTTTTATGATTATTATGGTTAAAATATGATCCTACAATATGTATGCTGGTTTATGCTCTGCAGAATATTAGCCAGACTTTTGCAGACCTAGGCCAATAGATAATCCTATTACAGAGATTCAAGAGATAAGAAAGTTGTAAAGGATCCTTGCATTTTCCAAAGTGTTTTCATTCTCTGATAAGAACAAAGAAGTGTAATTGAATCAATGTCTGATTGTATCAAAGTTGCCAGGGAGGTGTGACCCCCCTATTGTTCTCTTTATGTGTATTGTGTGTAGCCAAATATGGGCATGTGTATTGCCTGTGGCCAAAGAGATGTATATATAGTTCTGCAATAACAAAATAAAGTCAGTATTCATTTGACTCCCAAATTGTGTGTCGTCCAATATGGGAGGTCAGGGATGGTGAAACTGTAGTGCCTCTTGGGTATTTTATCGTATACCAGCGGAGATTTTGGACTGCGTGTTCCTGCTCCGTTACAGATGGGTAGAGCAGGATATGCTGGAAGTGACAATATTGGGCATGGTCAGGGTGGTTAGGGCAGGACGGGGCAGCACATAGATGGGTAGAGCAGGATATGGGGGACGTGACATTACTGGGCAGGGTCAGGGTGGTTAGGGCAGGACGGGGCAGCACATAGATGGGTAGGGCAGGATATGGGGGACGTGACATTATTGGGCAGGGTCAGGGTGGTTAGGGCAGGACAGGGCAGCTCATAGATGGGTAGAGCAGGATATGCTGGACGTGACATTATTGGGCTGGGTCGGGGTGGTTAGGGCAGGACGAGGCAGCACATCGATGGGTAGGGCAGGATATGGTGGACGTGACATTACTGGGCAGGGTCAGGGTGGTTAGGGCAGGACAGGGCAGCACATAGATGGGTAGAGCAGGATATGCTGGACGTGACATTACTGGGCAGGGTCAGGGTGGTTAGGGCAGGTCGGGGCAGCACATAGATGGGTAGGGCAGGATATGGGGGACGTAACATTACTGGGCAGCGTCAGGGTGGTTAGGGCAGGACGGGGCAGCACATAGATGAGTAGGGCAGGATATGGTGCTGTGACATTACTGGGCAGGGTCGGGGTGCTTAGGGCAGGACGAGGCAGCACATAGATGGCTAGGGCAGGATATGGTGGATGTGACATTACTGGGCAGGGTCGGGGTGCTTAGGGCAGGACGGGGCAGCACATAGATGGGTAGGGCAGGATATGGTGGACGTGACATTACTGGGCAGGGTCGGGGTGCTTAGGGCAGGACGGGGCAGCACATAGATGTGTAGGGAAGGATATGTTGGTATTGACATTACTGGGCTGGGTCGGGGTGGTTAGGGCAGGACGGAGCAGCACATACATGGGTAGGGCAGGATATGCTGGACGTGACATTACTGGGCTGGGTCGGGGTGGTTAGGGCAGGACGGGGCAGCACATAGATGGGTAGGCAGGATATGGTGGATGTGACATTACTGGGCTGGGTCGGGGTGGTTAGGGCAGGACGGGGCAGCACATAGATGGGTAGGGCAGGATATGGTGGACCTGACATTACTGGGCAGGGTCGGGATGCTTAGGGCAGGACGGGGCAGAACATAGATGTGTAGGGAAGGATATGGTGGTCGTGACATTACTGGGCAGGGTCGGGGTGGTTAGGGCAGGTTGGAGCAGCACATAGATGGGTAGGCAGGATATGGTGGATGTGACATTACTGGGCTGGGTCGGGGTGATTAGGGCAGGTTGGAGCAGCACATAGATGGGTAGGCAGCATATGGTGGATGTGACATTACTGGGCTGGGTCGGGGTGGTTAGGGCAGGACGGGGCAGCACATAGATGGGTAGGGCAGGATATGGTGGACCTGACATTACTGGGCAGGGTCGGGGTGCTTAGGGCAGGACGGGGCAGCACATAGATGGGTAGGGCAGGATATGGTGGATGTGACATTACTGGGCTGGGTCGGGGTGGTTAGGGCAGGACGGGGCAGCACATAGATGGGTAGGGCAGGATATGGTGGATGTGACATTACTGGGCTGGGTCGGGGTGGTTAGGGCAGGACGGGGCAGCACATAGATGGGTAGGGCAGGATATGGTGGACCTGAAATTACTGGGCAGGGTCGGGGTGTTTAGGGCAGGACGGGGCAGCACATAGATGGGTAGGGCAGGATATGGTGGATGTGACATTACTGGGCAGGGTCGGGGTGGTTAGGGCAGGATGGGGCAGCACATAGATGGGTAGGGCAGGATATGGTGGACGTGACATTACTGGGCAGGGTCGGGGTGCTTAGGGCAGGACGGGGCAGCACATCGATGGGTAGGGCAGGATATGGTGGACGTGACATTACTGGGCTGGGTCGGGGTGGTTAGGGCAGGACGGAGCAGCACATAAATGGGTAGGGCAGGATATGGTGGATGTGACATTAGTGGGCAGGGTCGGGGTGGTTAGGGCAGGTTGGAGCAGCACATAGATGGGTAGGTAGGATATGATGGATGTGACATTACTGGGCTGGGTCGGGGTGGTTAGGGCTGGACGGGGCAGCACATAGATGGGTAGGGCAGGATATGGTGGACCTGACATTACTGGGCAGGGTCGGGGCAGCACATAGATGGATAGGGCAGGATATGGTGGACGTGACATTACTGGGCAGGGTCGGGGTGCTTAGGGCAGGACAGGGCAGCACATAGATGGGTAGGTCAGGATATGGTGGACGTGACATTACTGGGCAGGGTCGGAGCAGCACATAGATGGGTAGGGCAGGATATGGTGGACCTGACATTACTGGGCAGGGTCGGGGCAGCACATAGATGGGTAGGGGAGGATATGGTGGATGTGACATTAGTGGGCAGGGTCGGGGTGGTTAGGGCAGGTTGGAGCAGCACATAGATGGGTAGGCAGGATATGGTGGATGTGACATTACTGGGCTGGGTCGGGGTGGTTAGGGCAGGACGGGGCAGCACATAGATGGGTAGGGCAGGATATGGTGGACCTGACATTACTGGGCTGGGTCGGGGTGGTTAGGGCAGGACGGGGCAGCACATAGATGGGTAGGGCAGGATATGGTGGACCTGACATTACTGGGCAGGGTCGGGGCAGCACATATATGGGTAGGGCAGGATATGGTGGACCTGACATTACTGGGCAGGGTCGGGGCAGCACATAGATGGGTAGGGCAGGATATGGTGGACGTGACATTACTGGGCAGAGTCGGGGTGCTTAGGGCAGGATGGAGCAGCACATAGATGGGTAGGGCAGGATATGGTGGACGTGACATTACTGGGCAGGGTCGGGGTGGTTAGGGCAGGATGGAGCAGCACATAGATGGGTAGGGCAGGATATGGTGGACGTGACATTACTGGGCAGGGTCGTGGTGCTTAGGGCAGGATGGAGCAGCACATAGATGGGTAGGGCAGGATATGGTGGACGTGACATTACTGGGCAGGGTCGGGGTGCTTAGGGCAGGATGGAGCAGCACATAGATGGGTAGGGCAGGATATGGTGGACGTGACATTACTGGGCAGGGTCGGGGTGCTTAGGGCTGGACGGGGCAGCACATAGATGGGTAGGGCACGATATGCTGGACGTGACATTACTGGGCTGGGTCGGGGTATTTAGGGCAGGACAGGGCAGCACATAGATGGGTAGGGCAGGATATGGTGGATGTGACATTACTGGGCTGGGTCGGGGTGGTTAGGGCAGGACGGGGCAGCACATAGATGGGTAGGGCAGGATATGGTGGACGTGACATTACTGGGCAGGGTCGGGGTGGTTAGGGCAGGATGGAGCAGCACATAGATGGGTAGGGCAGGATATGGTGGACGTGACATTACTGGGCAGGGTCGGGGTGCTTAGGGCAGGATGGAGCAGCACATAGATGGGTAGGGCAGGATATGGTGGACGTGACATTACTGGGCAGGGTCGGGGTGCTTAGGGCTGGACGGGGCAGCACATAGATGGGTAGGGCAGGATATGCTGGACGTGACATTACTGGGCTGGGTCGGGGTATTTAGGGCAGGACAGGGCAGCACATAGATGGGTAGGGCAGGATATGGTGGACCTGACATTACTGGGCAGGGTCGGGGTGGTTAGGGCAGGATGGAGCAGCACATAGATGGGTAGGGCAGGATATGGTGGACGT
This sequence comes from Discoglossus pictus, assembly GCA_027410445.1. Classification (NCBI taxonomy): domain Eukaryota; kingdom Metazoa; phylum Chordata; class Amphibia; order Anura; family Alytidae; genus Discoglossus; species Discoglossus pictus. Next base: position 80,774 of record JAPZIH010000975.1, read on the forward strand.
GACATTACTGGGCAGGGTCGGGGTGGTTAGGGCAGGTTGGAGCAGCACATAGATGGGTAGGCAGGATATGGTGGATGTGACATTACTGGGCTGGGTCGGGGTGGTTAGGGCAGGACGGGGCAGCACATAGATGGGTAGGGCAGGATATGGTGGACGTGACATTACTGGGCAGGGTCGGGGTGCTTAGGGCAGGATGGCGTTGCGTTGGGGTATTATCTGCTTTGTAGGATGTAACAGCAGGTTCAGCAGATGCCGCTCAGGGGATTAGTGAAGGAGAGGAATCAGAGAGCAGCGCCGCGCTCACAACCTGCCGTACTAATCACAGTCACTCGTTACGAACAACCTCCCTAATTACAACCTTTCATTGGTCTCAAACTAAATAACAGAACCTTATTAACTAGAAACTTGTAACAACTTTAAATCACAGCAAAGACAATAAACAAAACCCTGTTATTAATAACCTCTCAGGCAAAGCTGCCACCCAAAACAGGCACATAAGAGGTCATTACCCACAAACCAATCAGTGACCATGACCATATTAAATGGGGGGTGGGTAAGGTGGGCTACAAAGATGGCTATGCAATGAGATATGTTAGAGGGGTGTAGGGTCCTGAGGAGTTGGGGCTCTTGGGGAGATTTTTGGAGAATGCATTGGATTTGTGTAATGAGGGGTCATGTTGGACAGATGGTGCTTGGAGAGGACCACTGAGGCTCTAATAGGGGGAGGGGGTAGTGGGGGCCAATGCAATGACCAGGAAAGTGGGGCAGGAGATGAGGACAGTGAACGTTAGCTGAATGGAGGTCGGATTGGAGAGGGGACAGATGGGAGATGAAGATGTCGTTTGGGAGAATGGAAATGAGACATCAGGGGATCCCTGGTGGTCTAGTGGTTAGGATTTGGTGCTTTCACTGCTGCGACCTGGGTTCAGTTCCCTTCACAGAACCAAGAGATCACGCCACCCTGAAGCTATGCAGGGTTGGGACTGGTCAGTACTTGGATGGAAGACCACCTAGGAATACCCGGAACTTTATGCTTTGGCCCACTCCAGTATCTCGACTGAACAATGCAAACACAGAGATGAGACATCATACATAGCACATGGTCATATAACACGCCTAGACACATAGCAGCGACATATAGTGATACTGAGCCTATTATTATATGTACAGAGCAGTATAAATAATACAACCTTCTGACAATATATCACATGGGGGATAAATACTGCCCGAGGCATCACCTGCGGGAGAGGGGCCGGGTGGGGGAAGCCAACTGCAAATGGGTGGCAAACACCTAATAGTCACCAAAGGCTGTGTCTGGTTTTAAATGGTTAATTTACAGTATGTTTCCAAACATGATGGCACTTAATTATTCAATGTATGGCTCCTGGTTCCTGCAGTCCAAGATGGCGGGCTAGTTTGTGCTCTCTGGGGGTATCATAAGGAATCTCAGTCTTCTCCTTATCCAAATATGTCTACAAATAGAGGATATGGGTGCCTGAGTCTTCTAAGGTCCATATCCTGTAGGGTTCTAGAGACTGGCTACATATAACACTTGAAGGGTCTCATATGAAGTCCCCAAGTCCTTAAAGTGCCTCACAGTGCAATAAACAGTTTTATTTTACCCAAAGGAAAATGGTAAAAACGCTGAAGGAAATTAATTAATTGGTAACAGACATAGATAATAAGGAAGCGTATTTAGGAGGATAAATGGGTATTTTACGATACTGTGAAGTGTTAAAGAGGGGTGCGCTCCCACGCCAGAGAACAGGCTGGGGCCGCATGGGAAGTATCCGGGGGTCACTGAAGGCCACCAGAAGGCAGTGACCAGAAGGAATCGCTCGGTCCTGGCAGTGGAGGAGACACAAATTGCAGACATACTTTTTCTTGTTTGATAAGACTGATGTTGGGCAGAAGAAGCGGCCGAGCTGAGACATCACCTGCAAGTTCCTACGTCTGGCCTCTGACCCTGAGTGGATCTGTCATGAGAAAGGCCTCACTTACCCCAAAGACCAATGGAGTCTGAGACAAGAACGTCATTAATATACTGAGGAGACAAAACACAACCTGCATGTTAGAGCGCACAGATGACCCGTGTCTAATGCACCCAACGGGCACTGTAGGACTCATATCTTTTGCCACTGTCATCTTGGGACTATGACCAGAGCTAAAGACTAAAAGTCCCCGGATACCATGTGCGCCCCCAGCTTACACCAGCAGAGAACTATGTCAGAGCACCAGAGGTGGGGAAGAAGTGAGGGCGTCACGTGTTGTCCCCTCATACGGTCATACAGTATCATAGCAGCCTGGATACTTGTTCAGTGGCTCTGTATGGCATCATCCCGTGGGCGTCACATGTTGTCCTGCTCTGTATGGCATCATCCCGTGGGCTTCACATGTTGTCCCCTCATACAGTATCATAGCAGCCTGGATACTTGTTCAGTGGCTCTGTATGGCATCATCCCGTGGGCGTCACGTGTTGTCCCCTCATACGGTCATACAGTATCATAGCAGCCTGGATACTTGTTCAGTGGCTCTGTATGGCATCATCCCGTGGGCGTCACGTGTTGTCCCCTCATACGGTCATACAGTATCATAGCAGCCTGGATACTTGTTCAGTGGCTCTGTATGGCATCATCCTGTGGGCGTCACGTGTTGTCCCCTCATACGGTCATACAGTATCATAGCAGCCTGGATACTTGTTCAGTGGCTCTGTATGGCATCATCCCGTGGGCGTCACGTGTTGTCCCCTCATACGGTCATACAGTATCATAGCAGCCTGGATACTTGTTCAGTGGCTCTGTATGGCATCATCCCGTGGGCGTCACATGTTGTCCTGCTCTGTATGGCATCATCCCGTGGGCTTCACATGTTGTCCCCTCATACGGTCATACGGTATCATAGCATCCTGGATACTTGTTCAGTGGCTCTGTATGACATCATCCCGTGGGCTTCACGTGTTGTCCCTGATGTGTCACTTACTGATATTTATATGATTTTCTATCTGGCCGCCAGATCTAATTGTCCACTAACTAAAGAAACAGATCCCTAAGACCAGGGCCCAGCACCCTCAGACTAACATCTGCATGGATTGTTTCCTGTCCCTCCACTCTCTCTTGTTCTCTCTCTCTCTCTTTTTCACTCACACTTTCCCCACATCTCCGTTCTCCTTTACCCACATCCCCTTTTTCCTACACCAATGGTTTCCAAACCATATTTTGAAAAAACTGTTTAACTACTTGAATATTGATGAGGGTCTTCAAGGACCACTTAATGACATGGACCACTTAATGACAAGGACCACTTAATGACATGGACCACTTAATGACATGGACCACTTAATGACAAGGACCACTTAATGACATGGACCACTTAATGACATGGACCACTTAATCACATGAACCTACTAATGACATGGACCTCTTAATGACAAGGACCACTTAATGAAATGGACCTACTAATGACATGGACCACTTAATGACATGGACCTACTAATGACATGTACCACTTAATGACAAGGACCACTTAATGACAAGGACCACTTAATGACATGGACCACTTAATGACAAGGACCACTTAATCACATGAACCTACTAATGACATGGACCTCTTAATGACAAGGACCACTTAATGAAATGGACCTACTAATGACATGGACCACTTAATGACATGGACCTACTAATGACATGGACCACTTAATGACATGGACCTACTAATGACATGGACCACTTAATGAAAAGGACAACTTAATGACATTTCTCATTGCGCTCTATTGGAGTATACCATGTGAGAATACAAGCGATGGCGACCAATCCCAATCCCAATCCCAATCCTACTCTATCTGTTTGTATTCGCTGTGTTTCTAATTTTCTGTGGAATCCCGGATGTTCCTGGATGAAGATCAGACGTCCCCGGGACCCTCGGCCGGGCCCCCCGCTCGCTCTTCTCCGTATCAGAGTAGAGACCGTGACTGGTACCCGGACATCCTGTGATAACCATATGTCGCATTATCCGGACGGATCATATCTGAATTCGCTGGTTAATGAGCCCGAAAAAAAACAAAAATATCTAGAAAAATAGATTCTGACGGCAGATAAGAACCAGCGGCCCCCGGTCCGCACCCCAATATACTCACTCAATAAGGTACGGGACATATTATTATGACCGGGTAGTAAACCTTACATAAAAGTAACCAAATCTGGTGAATTCACTGCAAATACACCCAGAAAAGAGAGCGCAGATTATGGCAAATGATCTCATTTAGAGCCCAATTGAATCCTTAGCAATACTAACAGTAGGTGACATCACGGATTGTAAGCTCTCTGGGTCACTCCCGTCCGGAGCTCCCCTCCCCCTCCCCAATCCTCTGATTTCCTGGCCTCTGGTCTCCTATTTGCAAACTGCTTTGCATTTAAGCATTTAACTCCAAATCGGCTTTTAACCTCATTCCCCCCTCCCCCGTCTGTCTCCCCCCTCCCGGATCCCTCACACGGCTCATTGCAAAGAGACAGAGAGCGAGACAGGTAACACACCGAGACAGGCACGGGGGATGTGACAGCAAGGCAAAGAGACAGGTAACAACCCGAGACAGGCACGGGGGATGTGACAGCAAGGCAAAGAGACAGGTAACACACCGAGACAGGCACGGGGGATGTGACAGCAAGGCAAAGAGACAGGTAACACACCGAGACAGGCACGGGGGATGTGACAGCAAGGCAAAGAGACAGGTAACACACTGAGACAGGCACGGGGGATGTGACAGCAAGGCAAAGAGACAGGTAACACACCGAGACAGGCACGGGGGATGTGACAGCAAGGCAAAGAGACAGGTAACACACCGAGACAGGCACGGGGGATGTGACAGCAAGGCAAAGAGACAGGTAACACACCGAGACAGGCACGGGGGATGTGACAGCAAGGCAAAGAGACAGGTAACACACCGAGACAGGCACGGGGGATGTGACAGCAAGGCAAAGAGACAGGTAACACACCGAGACAGGCACGGGGGATGTGACAGCAAGGCAAAGAGACAGGTAACACACCGAGACAGGCACGGGGGGATGTGACAGCAAGGCAAAGAGACAGGTAACACACCGAGACAGGCACGGGGGATGTGACAGCAAGGCAAAGAGACAGGTAACACACCGAGACAGGCACGGGGGATGTGACAGCAAGGCAAAGAGACAGGTAACACACCGAGACAGGCACAGGGGATGTGACAGCAAGGCAAAGAGACAGGTAACACACCGAGACAGGCACAGGGGGATGTGACAGCAAGGCAAAGAGACAGGTAACACACCGAGACAGGCACGGGGGATGTGACAGCAAGGCAAAGGGACAGGTAACACACCGAGACAGGCACAGGGGATGTGACAGCAAGGCAAAAAGACAGGTAACACACCGAGACAGGCACGGGGGATGTGACAGCAAGGCAAAAAGACAGGTAACACACCGAGACAGACACGGGGGATGTTACAGCAAGGCAAAGAGACAGGTAACACACCGAGACAGGCACGGGGGATGTGACAGCAAGGCAAAGAGACAGGTAACACACAGAGACAGGCACAGGGGGATGTGACAGCAAGGCAAAGAGACAGGTAACACACCGAGACAGGCACGGGGGATGTGACAGCAAGGCAAAGAGACAGGTAACAACCCGAGACAGGCATGGGGGATGTGACAGCAAGGCAAAGAGACAGGTAACACACCGAGACAGGCACGGGGGATGTGACAGCAAGGCAAAGAGACAGGTAACACACCGAGACAGGCATGGGGGATGTGACAGCAAGGCAAAGAGACAGGTAACACACCGAGACAGGCACGGGGGATGTGACAGCAAGGCAAAGACACAGGTAACACACCGAGACAGGCACGGGGGATGTGACAGCAAGGAAAGAGAGAGGTAACACACCGAGACAGGCACGGGGGTTGTGACAGCAAGGTAACGAGAGAGAGAGAGAGACAGGTAACACATCGAGACAGGCACAGGGCGATGTGACAGCAAGGTAACGAGAGAGAGAGAGAGACAGGTAACACACCGAGACAGGCACAGGGGATGTGACAGCAAGGCAAAGACACAGGTAACACACTGAGACAGGCACGGGGGATGTGACAGCAAGGTAAAGAGAGAAACAGGTAACACATCGAGACAGGCACGGGGGATGTGACAGCAAGGTAAAGAGAGAGAGAGATCTGAGGCTAACATAACAGAGACAGCTCGGGAAAGTAGCAGGAAGCAGAGAGAGAAACAGAGATAGAGAGAGTGGGGAAACAGGCAGGGGGTGTGACAAAGGTGAGTGCAGGAAGGGGCAAACCAGACAGAGAGAGACTGTAACAGACCAAAGAGTCACTTAGGAGGCTAAAGGATACAGGGAGAGGACGAGACAACCACAAGAATCAATACTCCATTCCCAACAGGTGAGAGATCTCCAGGGTGTTTTGTACTGGGGGGAGAGAGAGGCTGCACTCTGTGTGCTGGGGGGAGAGAGAGGCTGCACTCTGTGTGCTGGGGGGAGAGAGAGGCTGCACTCTGGGAGCTGGGGGAGAGAGAGGCTGCACTCTGGGAGGGGGGGGGGGGGAGAGAGGCTGCACTATGGGAGGGAGGGGGGGGAGAGAGAGGCTGCACTCTGGGAGCTGGGGGAGAGAGAGAGGCTGCACTCTGGGAGCTGGGGGGAGAGAG